>CAIGQZ010032689.1:620106-630796 GCA_903798205.1 Danio tinwini
CTCTAAAATAAAATGAAATAAACTAAATTTTTATATAGGTAAATCATTTTAGTTACTGGCCCAATTTACCTGAATGAGTTTAAAATTAGCCGTTAATTTCAGTTAAATTGAGCCACTTTCTGGGTTGAGTTTAATCAGAAATTCTGGTAGTTTTTCCTTTTAAAAATTATTTACATTATGATATATTGTGTTTTAGCATTTGTGAGAGCCTTTTCACATTTTACCTACTAAGTATGTTTGTTTCTGTGCTCTATTGTGTGTGCATATTAGTGAGACCTGTGTATACACAAATAAAGGACAGGATGGCTTTTTTTTGATGACTACGGCTTTATCTGCCATAGTTATAATTTTAAACCATTTTTTTCTGTTTTTGAAAAACCTTCACATCAATCTTGAACGCAAACATGCAAAGCACAGACAAACATCGCACACACTCAAACTTATGTGCGCATCCCCCCACCCCCCATTTTTTTATCAAATGCTCACAGAGACGCTACACCTTTATTTCAAAGTTGTGCAAAGCTGTTTATTCCAGTATTCGACCCTGGAAATTGTTCAAAAATGTTTTAAAAGTCATGTGTGACGTCACATTAAATACAAGAACTGTAAATATTATACAATGTACCTCGAGGAGCCCAGGTAGTCAAATGTAGTGGTACCACAAGTGCACAAAATAAGCATAATGTGCCAAAAATTTCAGTGCTTAACCTAATATCCCATCCAATAAAAAAAAGAAAAAAAGAAAAGAAAACACCCCCCCCCAAAAAAAATACTGAGTGGTTTCTCATACTCTCCAAACTCAAAAAGCAGTCAGACATATCGCCATCAGGATCTATAGCTCCACATTATGGCCAGTAGTAAACGCTTTTAAAACTGGGATGCAGAAAAGTGCGTCTTCATTCATTAAATATTTAATAGCATCGTACCAACATAAAGCTTAGGACGGTTCAATAAAAGATCTAACGTTCAGACCAAATATGTGCAGCTGGAATTGGTTCATTGTACACAGTAATGTCACCAGCCGGCATAAACCGGCTCCGCGTCACAGGGGATTCCGTAGAAGCGTCCCGGAGGCCGATCTTTGCGCAGGAGGGGTGTCCGAGCCAGGGACAGTTCACTGTCATTATCTCTTCTTCTTCGCAGAACTAAAACAATGATGAAGAGAAGACCCACTGTAGGAGGAGGAGAAGACTTTAAAGAAAACCACCAGGTTAAGTAAAACTAGAAACATGAACATTTTCATTATCTGAAATAAAAAGCATACAAACTTATTTTGATTTATCTTATTATTGCCTGCAACATTAGCTGAAAAAGCTAAAGGCTAATGCAGCCCAGGACCAAAGGCCTTTTTATAATAGATGTCAATGAATGATAGGCTACGTTTAGCTGGATTAAAGAAAAACTTGACTTATTTAATGCACAAATCAACATTGTGTTGGGAACAGTATGTAGATTATAATATAACATTATTTTATAAGGTAGAATAGACTGTGTCATGGAATTTAACACCACAGATGTATTTTCAGATGTATTATTATCTAAGAATAAGATTTAATGATTAAATCAGTTTTATTTCATTTTTATACGTTTATAAAAACAAATTTAGACCTAAATTGCAATGATTTAAAATGAATGAAGGTGAAGTAAATATAAGGAGCTTTTAAATGTTCTTTTTAGGGTTACTAGATTTCAGCAAATTACAGTGACATTGTACTGCTCTATGTCCAGTAATTATTTCAATGAACAGATTAAAATATGTGGTTTATGTGGACTATATTGGCAATAATTTGCAGCAATTTTCGTTTAAAATGGGTTCTATACATTAATTTATTATATAAATGTTAATAAGACCTACACTAACCGGCCACTTTATTAAGTGCACCTTACTAGTACCGGGTTGGACACCCTTTTGCCTTCAGAACTGCCTTAATCCTTCATGGCACAAATTCAACAAGGTACTGGAAATATAAGAGATTTTGATTCATATTGACATGATAGCATCATGCAGTTGCTGCAGATTTGTCGACTGCACATTCATGATGTGAATCTCCTGTTTCACCTAATGGTGCTCTACTGGATTGAGTCTGGGGACTGTGGAGGCCATTTGAATATTTGTGCTTTATGACAAGCCAAGTTAGTCTGCTGGAAGTAGCCATCAGAAGATGGGTACACTGTGATCATAAAGAGATGGACATGGTCAGCAACAATAGGTAGGCTGTTATTACAATTATTACAAATGGGCCCAAAGTGTGCCAAGAAAATATCCCCCACACCATAACACCCCATCAACAGCCTGAACCATTGATACAAGGCAGGATGGATCCAGAGAGTCATCAGACCAGGCAATTTTTTTCCAAACTTCTATTGTTCAATTTTGGTGAGCCTGTGCCAACTGTAGCCTCAGTTTCCTGTTCTAGGCTGACAGGAGATGCCCTTCTGCATACCTCTGTTGTAACGAGTGGTTATTAGAGTTACTGTTGCCTTTGTATCAGCTGGAACCAGTCTGGTCCTTCTCCTCTGACCTCTGGCATCAACAAGGCATTTGCGCCCACAGAACTGCCGCTCACTGGATATTTTCTCTTTTTTAGACTATTCTCTGTAAACCCTAGAGATGGTTGTGCGTGAAAATCCCAGTAGATCAGCAGTTTCTGAAATACTCAGACCAGCCCATCTGGCACCAACAACCGTGCCACATTCAAAGTCACTTTAATCACCTTTCCTCCCCATTCTGATGCTCGGTTTGAATTGCAGCAGACCATGTCTACATGCCTAAATGCATTGAAATGCTGCCATGTGATTGGCTGATTAGAAATTTGCGTTATAGAGCAGTTTGACAGGTATACCTACTGTAATAAAGTGTCCAGTTAGAGTATATTAATGATCTAAAAAAAAACTGATCAATAATAATCCTAAAAATGACCAAATAATAAGTATAATAAAAACTAAAATTATTGCATTAATTTAAGAACAAAGTTTTTATTGTGATATTATAATTTTATTTATTTTTAATAAATGATTTAGTGGACAAAATCCATTAATTTACACTAAAAACATCAATTTAAAGCAAGTGTTACAGCAGATTTCCAATAAAACACTGCTTGGATTGAAAATGACGTCAATCAGAGCTGTCTCTTTATCAGTGAAATTCTAGTCAGTTGACCGTGTCTTAAATGGGCGGAGCTTAGCAAGAATTTTATCCGTAAAATTGTCATTTTCACCTTTGGGTTTGGAAACAATAGTTCAATTCAGAGATGATTCAAACGTCCATACCTCCTCCTCCAATAACAAGCAGTGCAATGGTGACTGGAGCGAGTTCACACGTCTCGCCTGCCTTTCTGAAGAAGGTCTCCATGCAGTAACCAGGAGCGGAGCTGCCCTCAGGACAGAACGCATCAGCAGGACACTGGATCGGATTTACATCAGGACTCTGGGATAGAAAGAAAGAGGCACATTTAGGCCCTGTTCCACTTGGTATATTAACATGCGTTCAAATGCATCTCTTATGACCACCACCTTATTGAGACCCTTTTGACTTTGTCACGCTCAGCGTCACTTGCTCAGTGCAATAAATGAGCCCTTTTTAAAAGGAACATGCCACTTTTTAGGAAATAGGCAAATTTTTCTACTTTTTACCATTTTTTATCCATTCAGCAGATCTACAGGTCTGGCGGGAGCACTTTTAGCTTAGCTTAGCATAGACCATTGAATTGGATTACTCTCTTAAAAACATTCAAAAAAGTTTTTAAAATGTTCCTATTTAAAGCTTGACTCTGTAAGTTACACTGTGAGTTGACTGTAATATCATAGCACACTCTGAAGCCATGGTATGGTACCAATGTTCCTTGATTATTACGCCAAAATGAGACTATAGTTCCTAGCCTTATTGGCCTACATATAGCAATTTTTTTTCTGTTGGTCTTAATACATTATTATAGCTACAGAAGAGTCAAAGTTTAAAGAGAAAAATTATCAAAACTGATTTTTTTTTTTGAGTGAGATGCTAATGGTGTGGTCTAATCTGATTAAATGATTTATGCTAAGCTAAGCTAAGCTAAAAATGCTCCTAGCAGACCAGAAGATCGGATAAATAAATAAAAAAATGGTAAACAGTTTAATTCTAGCTATAAAATTTGCCTAATTAAAAAATAATAAGTGTTCATTTAAGCTCAAGTATGAATACTGACAATACACTCCCAGTTAAAAGTTTTTAATGCTTTTAAAAGAAATATTATTAAAATAAAAAAATTATTTAATTAAAATTCTAATTTCTATGATTCAAAGCTGAATTTTCAGGATCATTCTCCAGTCTTTAATCATTATTATGAGCTTATAATTATCAATTAACAGCATTTTTGCCCTGCTTAATAGTTTTGTGTAAACTGAGAAACATTTGACTTCATAGGACACTGTGATGAAAAGAAAAATCTAAATTTATTTAAAATAAAATCATTTCTTTTTTTTACATTATACATGTAATCAAAATTCATTCTTGAACAATGTAATGTCTCCCTGATAAATAGAACACATTTTTAAATGTACTGTATCACAATTTCTACAGAAATAGCAGCCCATACATGTTTAGACTACATTAAACATAAGCATTTTAAATTGTAATAAAACATTACAATTTGACAGTTTTTATAGTATTTATAATCAAATAAATGCAGCCTCAGAAAGCAGAAGAGGCTTCTTTTAAAAACATGAAGAATTTGGAAGAGCAATTTTGGTCCCAAGACATCCTAAGGGCAACAAGTCAACAGTAAATACAGTATTTGTGTGTGGTTAGAGGAAGTAAACACTCACGGGGCAATAGTGGTTTTCAGGACACAGGTCACAGTTCTCCTGACCCCAGCGGATCTGATAGAAACCACTGCTGCAAATCTGGCACATGCTCTGATAAGAAGGCTTGTGCATTCCTGTCAGAAATATTGAATTCATACGACTTTCAGAAGTCTACCTTTGAAATTTTGTGATTTACTACTTCACCAAAGACCTTCCTTCATGCATTAAACTATGCAAAACTCACTCATGTCAAGGAAATATGACTAATTTAATTTGTTTTCAGAGTAGCTTTTATAACATGAGTTTTATACCATCACTAAAACGGTGTTTCAGCAGTTTGCATGATCATATCATGTGGATAATAAGATACCTGGGCGGCAGGGTGTACATTCTTTGGAAGCAGTTTGTAAAGCCTCTGATCCAGCAGGACAGATCGGGCACTGGGTACAACTTGAGGAACTAACAGTGCACAGAATGGGCAAACTTTTACAGCAAATCAATATAAATGTGCATGCAGTTCCAATGACATGGCTATTAAAGGGATAGTTCACCCAAAATAAAAATGCTGTCATGATTTTGTCACCCTTTACTTGTTACAGGTTTTCAGCTTGCTTCAAAATATATTCTTTTGTGTTCTACAGGAAAAAAAAATTATAAAAGGTTAGGAACCACTAAAGGGAGAGTAAATAGCGAGTAAATTTAACATTTTGGGTGAACTATAACTTTAACAGAACAAACTGAATGTAAAAATTTATTAAAATTCTGCACCTAAATCTGAAAATATCAAGAAGATATACAGTATAAGGACTCCTTAAAACTATTTAATTAAACAGCCATTTCTTAAAGAAACTAAAATGTTAATTATTCTCGCTTGCTAAATCTTACTTGTATTCGCATTAGGTGGAAATTCTTCATACCCTGAGATATTCTAGGTTTGTAGTGCAGGGTTCTGAACTTACTTGCAGTATGTGCCTTGTGGACATGGGTTACATAATGTTGAATTTCGCGAAGAGGAGTAGAAACCTGAAGCAATTAAAAAAAAAGAAAGTATTTAATAATATACAGTGCATCTGGAAAGCATTCATAGCGCTTCACTTTTTCCACTTTTTTTGTTATAGCCTTATTCCAAAATGAATTAAATAAATTTATTTCCTCAAAATTCTACACACAATACCCCATAATGACAATGTAAAAAATTATTTGTTGAAATTATAGCAAATTTAATTAAAAAAAAATAAATAAAAAAATCACATGTACATAAGTATTCACAGCCTTTGCAATGAAGCCCTAAATTGAGCTCAGGTACATTCTGTTTCCACTAATGATTATTGAGATGTTTCAGCAGATTAATTGGAGTTCACCTGTGGAAAATTTATAAGCGGAGTGATCGGGGAGAAGGGCCTTAGTCACGGAGGTGATCAATAGCCCGATGGTCACACTGTCTGAGCTCCAGCGTTCTTCTGTGGAGGAGAACCTTATAGAAGGACAACCATCTGTGCAGCAATCCACCAATCAGGCCTGTATGGTAGAGTGGCTAGACGGAAGCCACTCCCCGCCTGTAATTTGCCAAAAAGGCATCTGAAGGACTCTCAAACCATAAGAAACAAAATTCTCTGGTCTGATGAGACTAAAATTGAACTCTTTTGAACTGAATGCCAGGTGTTACGTTTGGGGAAAACCAGGCACTGCTCATCACCAGGCTAACACCATCCAGTGAAGCATGGTGGTGGCAGCATCATGCTGTAGGGATGTTTTTCAGCAACAGGAAATATAAGACCAGTCAGGAAAGATAAATACAGCAATGTACAAAGACATCCTGAATGAAAACTTGATTCAGAGTGCTCGTGACCTGGGGCGACGATTCATCTTCCAGCAAGACAATGACCCAAAGCACACCGCCAAAATATTAATGGATATTAATATTAATGTGGCTTCACAACAACTCAGTGAATTTCCTTGTGTGGCCCAGCCAGAGACCAGACCTAAATCCTATTGAACATCTCTGGAGAGATCTGAAAATGGCTGTACATCGTCGCTTCCCATCCAACCTGATAAAGCTTGAGAGGCACTGCAAAGAGTAATGGGCAAAAATTCCCAAACAGGTGTGCTAAGCTTGTGGCAAAAAGACTTGAGGCTGTAATTGCTGCCAAATATGCATCAACAAAGTATTGAGAAGAAGCTATGAATACTTATGTACATGTGATTTTTTAGGTATTTTTTCACAAAGTCATTATGGGGTATTGTGTGTAAAATTTTGATGAAATAAATTAATTTAATCCATTTTGGAATAAGGCTGTAACATAAATTTTTTTTGAAAAAAGTGAAGCGCTATGAATCCGGATGCACTGTATGGCTCATTCATTTTCATATATTTTCTTTTCTGTTTAGTCCCTTTATTAATCTGGGGTCGCTACAGCGGAATAAACCGCCAACTTATCCAGCATACATTTTACGCAGCGAATGCCCTTCCAGCTGCAACCCATCACTGGGAAATTAACATATGGCTATCATATTAAATTTTATTATATGTCAAATGATTAAAGTAAAACCTAGCCAGTATTTTATCTTAAAATTTTTATCTTACTACTAAAATTTCTCCTACATAGCATTAACTAAGTTAAATAAAAAGCACTTAGTTGTTACCTGGTGTGCAGGGTCTGCAGGATACAGATCCTGTGTTATTGCTGTAGAAACCAGTAGGACAAGCCTGGCAGACAGGGCTTCCAGTGGAACTAATGACAAAAATGGTTAGAGGTTTGGTGTTGGAAGATTTCTTATGCTTTGAACAAACAACACAATAGTTTCTCCACTCACTTGCTGTAAAAGCCCGTTGAACAGGGCAGACATCCCTGCCGTCCTGCTAGAGGCTGATAGAAACCCGGAAGACAGAGAAGACAGGCTTCGGGAGACACACACAGGCCCACGTCAGGACAGCAAGAACACAGCAGAGTCTCTGAGAACATAGAAAAACACAAACACTCGACAAATCCAAAGTCAACATAGAATCAAAATAAAAGACAAAATGCATTCTTAAGCTGTTAAATGCACCAGTCACAATTCCTTTTTATTTCTGGATTTGTTTACTATTAGATTTAGAAGAAATTTTAAGATGACAAAACTAAACCAGAGCAATCAGGCTTTGTTAATGCCATGATGCTGATCTTTCCCTGTAACTCTTGCTTTAATCCTGAATTCATAGAGCGTATGCAGATAAGGGCGTGACTTCAGTAGCAAAAAGCCAATCATACGCCTGCAAACATAAAAATACTGTGATTGATTTCTTGTGAGAGTCACCACAATTCACAGGCAAAGATGAAAAGAACAGTCCATGAAAAAGGAAATAAAGAAAATGGCTAACTTTAATAAATTAAAGCGAAGTTACTGTACTGTATACTTTTAAAATGTACTGTACAACGACTTAAATATCTGAGCTCATATGTAATGTGTTTAAAGCTTTAAACTGGAGCACTGCAAATATCAAAATAGAGAAGAGTGATAAATATGACAACTATGAATGCGAACATGCATGTTGTCTACCTATGAGTGTGTTATTTTTATAATTGTTATTGTTTTTTCTCTCTTTATAAATGTTATAATTTCAAAGAATTTTTATGAAAGCTCCGGTATGGTAACTGTCTAAATACTGTAAAGTTTTATAGGAATAAAGTTAAAAAACATAAAAGACGCAATAAATTGACAATAAATATATAAACATTAGCTACATAATAATAACAACTTCATAATTCATAAATAGATTTTATATATATATATATATATATATATATATATATATATATATATACACACACACACACACACACACACACACACACACACACACACCTAGAGTATTGGTAAATTGGTATCTAGCATAGACAGTTTGGTCCGGTCTCAAAAATAACATATAAATTGTGTCTTTCATATATATTCGTGCTGATCTCTTGCAGTTTATAATGTGTACAGTTATCTTATTCCACCTGGCTTTTTTGTATATATATACAAATTAAATGTCGATTTCAGATTGGAGGGAGGAATTAAACATTCGGTTACTCTCAGAGAAATATATACTATATATTTTTTCTCTGCCTCATTGGCCAGTTCATTAATAAAACTCATGACTAGGGCCAGACAAAATCTGCTGACATTTTTTGCTATTTATGCAGAGAATTTTGTTAAAAATCTGTGGATTTGTGTGGAATAATTTTGGGAGTATTATAACTAAAATGTATCATTTTAAAATAAAAATAATACCTTTTTAAATTTTATTTAATGTTTACAATGCAAATCCAATTAGCACCACTTATTTGGTAAACAAAGCAAGTCTCTCATATAATATATCTACTAAAAGACAGAAAAATAATACTTTACAAACTGTATTCTAAATAAATCATATAAATATTTTCATTTCAGTCAGTAGTATTACTGAAATTAATTAAAAAAACTGAATTAATATAAATTTACACAATTTTACACAAGTAAATAAATAGACTCAATAATAGGCTAAAAATCTGCGGAAATCTCCAGATTTCTGCACGCGCAGATTCCGTGTGGGCCTACTTACTTAAATCCAGTAGAAAGTGACTTTGAACTGTTTATTCTCTAAGGTATAATTTTGTGTGTTGCTAGAGGACTAGAGGGTGTCTAGGTGTTAGGGGTGTCTTTTTACATAAGAATCTCCTACCATTATCATAGTAAGAGCCTGGAGAGCAGGCAGCGCAGGTGGAGGTGTTGAGGACAGAGCAGCTGGGTCCTGTGGTGCTGGGAGCCGCAGTGCTCACGTCTGCACTGATTGTGGAGATGGTCACCGCAGGACTGAGGGTCGTCTGACTCTTCACCACTCCTGCACAACCACAAACCAAATGACCGAATGCTCTTAAAAAACAGAATGAAATGGTTTGGAAAACTCAAAACCGAAATAATAAAGAAAATAACAACATATTTTGAAGAATGTTCATGCTGTTCATTTTCTATAAAGGTGACTAGATATTTTTTTTTTAATGGACAACAATTTATGGTCATTCAAACCTGTGCACCACATGTGTGACTATTTTAAAATGCTATTTGCAAATAGTTCAGAATGATAGTAGGGCTGCATGATTTGGAGAAAAAAAATCGAATTGCGATTCATCTGATCAAAATTGCAATTTGTGATTTAAAATGTGATATTTACTATAATTTCATTAAAAAGCCACAGGTTTGATGTGGTGATTTTAACAGCACCAAAGAAAGAACAAGCTTAAATTGCAAACTATGCTACACTAGTATTCTGTTTATTTAAAACCTCTTAAACATTGTTGCCATGTTTTCCAATAAAGTTGTTAGGTGTCATGACAAATTAAGAAAATAACAACAGTATTTTAAATTCAATTCTATTTATTATATATAAAATCTTATATATAAAGATATATAAAACCTGTAACTGTGTGACATTTTTCACATTGTTCAGGATAATGTGCTTATGAACCTTTCAAAAACGATATGCTTGTTACCATATTTAATAGCGCACCAAAATTATTAGCAGCTTTTGCGATTAAAAAAATAAAAATAAATAATAACAATAATAATAATAATAATAACAACAACAATAAATATCTTACCCTATCAAATCGCAATTTGAGTTAAAAAACGATTAATCGTGCAGGCCTAATGATAACTTTCAGATTAGAACTGGACCTATAATTTCTTTTGGCACTCAGTTTCTTTTCTTTATAGAACAAACTGAACCTCCTAATCTTCAATACTTGGTTGCAGAATTCCTGTTTACTGTGAGTGCAAATGACCATATTGTTTAAGAGGAACTGCTTTAAGTATTTGTAAAGACTATTTAGTCATTTGTAGAGCAGATGCAACATGAAATATCTACCAAGTATTGAAGATTAAGAGGTTCAGTTTGTTCTATAAAGAAAAG
>CAIGQZ010032689.1:630896-644442 GCA_903798205.1 Danio tinwini
TATATATATATATATATAAATCTTATTTTATGCATTTCACCAGAGAATTGTCCTTTTACAATTTCTTTTTATATACATTGTAGTATATAACTATGAAAAGATAAATTGTTTTACAATATTACTGTTTATACTTTAACTTGCATATTAAACCATGCATCAAAAATAAAAAATAAAACTATCCAAAACTTGTAAACAAGTCTACACAAAAAGCAGTTACTATGGTGTGCGCTCTCTTGCACATTTGATCTCAACACTCAACTTCTACATGGATTATAATAACATCAGATGAACTATGCTCACATTTCTTAGTCTGTGTGTGTTTGTTTTATCGTCTGCTTGTGTGTAATGTAAATGGCACCGCATGGATGTTAACCATCACCAGAAAGGCAAACAGAGTCTTTATTGTGAATGTAATCACATTAGCCATGAGGCCGATCACCCTCAGCGCCACAAGCGCCCACTGGAAAAATAAAATTATTCAGAGGGCACAGTCATATGACTTGATTTCTCTCCAGAAACACTAAGAACAAACGAAGGGCCAAGAAACCATTTGTTTGTTCTCTTCCGCACTTTTTTTTTCCTAATGAGAAACTAATGATTCTTACTGAGGTTTACAGTGCTTTTACCAACGTCTTTGAAAACACAGCACTGTAGAAGTTTGATGAATCACATGGTTTTTGATAAATTAATCAGAGGTCATAAAAAACATAAAAAATGTCACTGCAGGTCAATAACCACAGTACAGTCTTTGTTTACTACCGCAGAGCTGCTTCTGTATTTGATTTTGTCCTAAGATTTGCAAGATTTGTTGGGTCAGAGCTGATAGTAATCAGTTGTCAGGAAGAATGCTGTTGGAAAACCCCTCAAATATAAACTAATGCTGTCTCTGTGATGAAAACTGCTGCATCTGACACTAAATAATAAAGCAATAGTTTGTAATGTTTGTATTTTAAGTTTGGTTACAATGTCTTACACCAATGGACTAAGTAAACTGCAAGAACAAAAAAAGCTAAAATGTTATAATTATCTATTTTTTAAATCAACACATATACACAACCTCTTTACATGGATAACGTTATGTTTATGTTTTGCCATTGACACATTAGGTTAAAACATTGCCTAGATAGATAGATAGATAGATAGATAGATAGATAGATAGATAGAACTCCCCCTCGAAGAAGAGAAGCCAAACGTCCTAATGACTCGGACAATTACGTTTTAAAATGGCAGCTAAATGGTGAAAGCATAAAAAGAACGTGTTAAAAGTCGCATTTTGAATTACTGTCATTCGGAAACTTACCCAAAAGGCAAGCGGTGGCGAGAACAGACAAAATTCCCAAAAGCTCCATGATCCAGATTTACTTCAGGCGTCCGACATCTGTTTATCCGTCTGAATTCATCCCGCTAGACGTAAAACCGTGTTTAGTAAAACCGTGTGTTTAGTAGGAACTGTTAAAGATTTCTTCTCTCATTCCCACTTTCCGAAGGCTCATCAATGTCATATGACGCTAATCATGTGATCAAGTCACATTCCTAAACAGACAGGAACTATTTATTAGCACCTTACTAATTTATCACCTACTTGTAGAAACTTTTCTATACACACGAAGACAATTGAGCAAGACCCAGAAGTTAGTAGTGATATTTAAAGCGAAGGGTGACACATTAACTAGCTGAGTGCGAGTAAAGGTCCAATTCAGAGTTTCTAAACTGAGGATTCATTTGAAGTCCCTCCCAAAGCAGTTAACAGGACCTTAATGTTACCATGGTAACTGTATTTACTCTATTTCCTCAAATTTGGAGAAGTGCAGAAATTTCCGTCATTTAACCACAAGGTTAGTTGTGGTTAGCACAAATTATCTACTGGCATGGTTCATTTAGCAGTAACACTTGTCGTAATAGTATAATTAACTTATTCTATGTAATTAATGTACTATATTTCAGTAATGTTGTTTACGTTAAAATGGTTAATTTAGCAGTCACACTTGTCGACATCGTATAAATTGTATTGTTTACTTTAATACATTTAAATTTCACTAAACTAATCTAGTTAAGGACCATTCTATTCATTTATTCATTTTCTTTTTGGCTTAGTCCTTTTATTAATCAGGGGTCACCACAGCAGAATGAACCGCCAACTTATCCAGCATATGTTTTATACAGCGGAAGCCCTTAGCTGCAATCTATCACTGGGAAACACCTATATACTGTCATTCACACACACTACGGACAATTTAGCTTTACCCATTTCACCTAAAGCACATGTCTTTGGACTTTTGGGGGAAACCGGAGCACCCGGAGGAAACCCACGCCAACACAGGAAGAACATGCAAACTCCACACCGAAATGCCAACTGACCTGAGGCTAGAACCAGCGACCTTCTTGCTGTGAGGCAACAGCACTACCCACTGCGCCACCCTAAGGACTGTTTAATATATATTTTTTATATCTATAATATATTATATTATATTATATAATATCTAGTTTTTTTTTCATTTCCAGTTAAACATGGAGCAAATAATACCTCAAGTCCATTTATTTTCTGGCTTTTAGATTATACGAGAGTTTGGATTTTTCTTTGGAGATTATAACTGAATGTTTTTTCCCCTAGGTTATTATTAATTTACTGACTGAAATATTGAATTTATGTTTCAGTTTTTACAAACCAGAAGTGAGAGAAAGCATTTTGTTCCCCTTAATCTAATATGAACATCAACATTTGCGGAACAAAACAGAACAGTAAAGCATGCTCATGACCTTGTTCATTTGAACATGATGACTTTAAAACTTCCCAAAAATCGCTCAGTATTTTTATGCATTTTGCGTTCATTTTCTATGGCGGTTGTTTTAGACTGCAAACAAAACTGCAAAAGCGTGAGGCTCTCCATTTCTCTTTTTATTTAAATGAACTCAAAACACCAGAGGGTTACATATTCTGAATTCCAACGTGAAAGAATAAACTCAATTTTTGAACATTTAAATTTTTTTCTATAGGATTCAGTGCAAAACATTGACTTGAACATGCCCTGAGTAACACACAAAGATTTCACATCCATACTGTAGAGGTAACAAACAGCCATAGTTGAATCAAATCTATACATGGTGGATTAATTAATTAACACTGCGTAATGCACATACATACAGTACACAAATAAAGGTTACAATACATAGTGTAGCAGCCCTTTACAGTAAACAATCACAGAAATAGACATTCAAAACAAGGCTATTACAATATAAAATAGTGTTAAAGGTGATATTTTTGATATTTAACACAGCATTTGGTGCATTTAGGCTTTAAATAAGATAGACTATGGCATAATAAATAAAATAAAATATAATTTTACAATTTAAATATTACAAACTAAATACACTCTTAAAATATTTTAATGGATATGTATGGTTCAGTGAAGAACCCTTAACAACCACAGAACCTTTTAATGACAAAATGTTCTTTAGAATGATACAATGCTTTTCACACACTCTTTTATTAGGAACTGTTTGCTGAAAGGCATCGATGTGAAGCCCACATATTGGAACCATTATTATTTCTCTCTTTTTTAATGGCTTATTAACTCAAAGCTACTCTGATCAGTGCAGATAGTCTGTAACTGGCCATTTTTGAAAGTTGGAATTGTTTTTAAAGTACACATGAAACCAAAACTAACCATATGATTTTGTTAGCTCATAGTGCTAAGTTTGTGGTGAACAATTTATCTGTGCATGCCATTAAAAATAGTTTGCCCTTGTAATCTTTAATTGAAATCTGAAAATGAGGTATTGGGCATGGCTAACATACTTAATCACGCCCCTTCACCTGTCAGTTTTGACAGTGCTTTGACAACAAACAGAAATGGCGAGCAGGGGTAGGTGTCTGTTAGGTTGTAATAACTCTCCCGAAAACACTTTTGCCGATCTTTTTGAATGAAATGCCTACTTTTTCTACATCCAATCAGCTCATAGGAGAAAAAGAAGCCACACCCAACATTTTCTTTTAATATTTAGTTTCTCTAGAACTGCGTCACATAGGAGTGTTGGGTTCTGGGTTTTTTGTAATCGACTCTGATTTTCAACTTGTATAATTTGTATCTTAATTCTGATGTTCTGATGAAATACATTTTGATGTATTTTTGTATTTTCTGTTTCATGGTCGTGAAATTCAAAAGCAAAAGTGTAAAACTTGTGAACATGCATTCAAAGAGGGCGCCTTCAGTGTTCATCATGCTCGAGAATGAGCATTATGACTGTAGCATGTAACTGCTTCATTCAGGAGGATTTGAAAAAACAGACTCCTGTCCTGGAATTAATTCCTATACTAGGTCCATTAAGAGTCGAGGAATCAGATTTTGGAGTCGACTCCCCATCCCTAGTGTCACAATAAAAAACAAAATGGTTGCAGCTTTCAGTTCATGCAGACGTTAATCCAATTTATCTAGCTTCCAATTTGACCAGTTATAAAGGAACACAAAAATGGTTTTAAAAGCCATTGTTTAAAGTAATCACACCATCATTTACTCTAGCTGCCTGGCTGACGTGTCTTTTTTACCATCTTTCTTTGGTGGGATCTTCTGGGCAATGCCATAGGGAACATGAGCTGCCACAGTCCCCAGCTCTGCAGCTCCCTCCACGTGGAACATCTGGTCATCAAAGAAGATGTGAGGCCTGATCTTCTCCAGCATGGGGCCTTTAGGGGCTCCTGCTAAGAAGAGGGCCTCGTCTGTCTCCAGACCCCAGGAACGCAACGTCTTAAGGGCCCGAGTGCCAGAACTGGCAGCGCTGCGAGCTGTTACCAAGTAAGTGCGGATGGGACAGTCCAAGCGCTGGCCTTTGGCATAGAATTTCTGTTGCAGTTTCCCCAGAGCTTCCAGGAAACCCTTCAGTGGCCCCTATAGGGAAAGTGTTATAATAATTCAATATTGACAGTATTATAATATCCTTGTTTTCTAGTGACAACATCCTAACTTTGATTTAGCAAACACTAGGGTGAAAAATGACTATTAAAATCCTCTAGCTCCTCACAATTTTTTGGCATTTAAAGGCACAATATGTACATATTTTTAATTGGAATATATAAAAACCACTAGAACAGTGCTTTATATATTTGCTGACTTATGTACTTACGTTATACCAAATGTTTTGAAGAACGTTCAAATCCAGAAAATTTAGCTATTTAAACTAGTGACATGAATTGTGTGATGTTTATTCGTGCTAATGACATCATACACCCTCGATATCTGGTTTGGTTTTTCTAGAAAATAGGGAAACACCAAAGATGCTTTTTTGTGTGGTTTAATAGACTGGACAGAGCAGCATTATAGCAGAACCCTAAATATGATAAAATACGATCACAAGTGGAAGAACAGAAAGTGGTGGACCTTGGCATAATAAAAGCTCTGCTTTTATGAAAGCAAAACAGAGAACACTTTATTCTTGTTAATCTTTGTAATGAAGCATTTTAAGGATGGATTCCATTAGGGATGTAACGATTCATCTGACTCACGATTTGATATGATTCAAGATACTACAGTAATCTCACGATTCACGACAAGTCACAATTTTAGTTTTTTTATTATTTGAGACAAATTTAAGGTGAACAAGAGCCCTATAATTTTTTCATTCATTCATTCATTTTCTTTTCGGCTTAGTCACATTATAAATCCAGGGTCGCCACAGCAGAATGAACCATCTCTGGGAAACATCCATACACACTCATTCACACTCATACACAATGGACAATTTAGCCTACCCAATTTACCTGTACTGCATGTCTTTGGACTGTGGGGAAACCGGAGCACCCAGCCGAGGCTCGAACCAGTGACCTTCTTGCTGTGAGGCGACAGCACTACCTACTGCGCCACTGCGTCGCCTACAAATTTTTTTTTTTTACAAAATAAAATATTTTCTGCAATAACTAAATTGGGGGGGGGTGGGGGAGATGGGGGGTGCTAAGCTGTATTTTGTGACCTTGCTACATTGGCACAAACAGTAGTAAACATGGCAGCAGCAAAACAACAGAGTGATATAATAATATTCTAATGTTATAAGATGAGATGTTTAATGTTTAATGATGTTAGATGTTTAATGCAGGCATCAAGGAGCTATTGCTTCTGAATGTGCGGTTGCTTTTTACTTTAGCAAATCTGCGGTCACTTTGTGTGTAGAGAGCAATTGTACAAAGCACATACTTTACATTCGTTATTAAATAGTTTGTGTTTCTATTTAAACACAACAACAGTGGCCAAAAGTCTCAAACATAGCCTTAAACAAATAGTTCACCCAAAAATGAAAATTATTTACTCACTCAGGTGGTTCTAAACTTAAATTTATACTTGAAATTGAACATACATGATCCAGAGGTTTATTTTCATGGGCTTTCTCATGTTCAAAGAACTTGTCCAGTCCGTGAGCTTTGTAGATTCTCTCCGACTCGTCTGAGAAGAGGACAGCATCTCCATCAAAGGCTACACGCAGCTGGGTCTCTGGCACCTCGGTAATTTTCCCAGGTGAAAACACTGTAGCTGCTGCAATTCCTGACAAGTATTCCACAAGGAACAGTATTAGTGTATATATATATTATTCCCTTAATTAATTCCCCAAGGCACTCCGCTTACCTGCTTCAATGGCTTCTCTGACTTTCAGTGAATCAGCTGACAAATAAAGGTTGGTGTGGTAAGCTTTCAGATAACCAATAGGACTGTTGCCTCCGGTCATACAAAAGCGCTCTAAAAAAAGCTCTATAAAAGAAAAACAGACAAAACAAGACATCATTTGTGCTTGCCCATAATTGCATAGAAAGGACTACTACAAACCTAAATGAATTGATAAGGGAAGCTCACCACAATCGATTTATGAGAAACAGTGTGCTCAGTTAGTCAATTATGAAAGCATAAATGCAATAAAAGATATTTTTTAGGCTCAGCCACTTTTCCAGCAGTGCTGTATTTCCTAATTTTCTAGTCTTTGTTAAACTTGGATTTGAAAATAGAACTGTGTACATCAGGGGTGACTAACCCTGCTCCTGGAGATCCACCATCCTGCAGATTTTAGTTGCAAACCTTATATAACACACCTGCCTGTGACTACCCAGTGCTGTTCAGGTCCTGATTAATTGGTTCAGGTGTGTTTGATCAGGGTTGGAGCTGAATTCTGTAGGAAGATAGCTAGGGTTGTTGCTAGATCAGATACGGTTGCGGCTGGAAGTTAACGAGAATTATTTATATCATTTATAAAAATTCCCATTTACTGTATTTTAATAACATCTACCTAGGGCTGGGCAATATGGCAAAAATCCAATCTCAATAATTATTTTCCATATTGAATGATAAGGATATATATTTTGACATAAGTTGTTCATTAAATGACAAAACATATTTTCGGCCGATACATTTTCAGTGGCCAAAAATTCAGTATCTAATATCATTACACAATATCTCCAGACATAAATTTTATCATGATTCGATATAATGTTAATCAGCCCAGCCCATGTCTACCCCTACCTGTACTATTATTCATGTTATTTATTAAATTACCCAATAAATTGTATTTTATTAATGCCTACCCCTATGCCCACCCTAAACCCAACTATCACAGTACTGTAAAAATAATAATTATTGTTATACAGTGTTACAAAAATGATGCAATAGTGATGTGTGTATCCGCAGCTGTATCCTATCTAGACTGAGCAGGGTTGAGCACGTTGTACATAAATATATCTTTATTATGAACATAAAAACTACAATTCAGTGAAGCATTGCAAATGTCAGTCAAATATAAAAGTATTAAATTTAAGTTTCAGATAGTGTCTACTTTTTTAAATTGCAAGATACACAGCAAAAATTCCAGTGTTAAATATACAGTATGATTTTTTTTTGGTGCTGTTCAGTGTTAAAACTGAAGTACATTTTAATCCACGAGTGTAAAAGAACGTATATTTAAGAGGTTTTTTTTTCAGTGTTAAACTTTTAACCCAATAAGCAGTGTATTTCCCACTAGTGATGGGAAGTCAATTTTTTTTACTCTAACCGGTTCTTTCAGACAAACAGTGATCAAACCAGTATGCTTTACTTAAATTTAAAACATGTCTTGTTGCATTTTAAAAGTTAAATGTATTGAAAATATTTCTGAAAAGATTAATGAACATTTAATAAATTAAAACTATTTTCAACATATTTGATCACTGTTATCTATCACACACACCATTTGATAATGTAGGAAATAATTTAATATATTAACACTTTGAAGGGTAACACACACTCCAGTTTGATGTAAGAATAAACTCTTACTGTGTCAAAATGAACTCTGAGAGTAATGTACAAATTTCACACTTTAGAAAGTGTTATTTTAACTCCAAAATGGAGGGAGTCATATGTACACCCAAGGAGTGTTAAGTTAAACTTAAATTGAGCTAAATGTACACTGATGTTTTTGCTGTGATGGATGTACAGTGCTCAGCATAAATGAGCGCACCGCTTTTGAAAATATTTTTATCTATTTCTGTGAATACAGACAATCATGTTTTATTAAACAATTATATCCATTTAAATAACAGCTTGGTCACCTAATATTTTTAGGAATAGAAATGCCAATATTTGAATTCAAACAGGTTATTTATTGTATTCTTGTAAAAAAATAAAATAATACAGACTACAAAATTTCAACAAAACTTTTCATTTTTATGTGTTCATTTTTTTATATTTTATATGTATATTTTTTCCTGTTTCCTACAATTTTATTTTAAAAAATTTTTCCACCATATTGATTTGGTTGTAAAAAATTTTTGGATCGTGATCTTAAGTTGTTTTGTTAGATTAATTCTAGTTTTGGTACTGACTAATTTATTGTATATATAATATAACACATAGACTCACCGGCCACTTTGTCCAACTGCTCATTAATGCAAATTTCTAATCAGCCAATCACATGGCAGCAACTCGACGCAGAGGATTTGCTGCAGTTCAAATCGAGCATCAGAATGGGGAATAAAGGTGATTTAAGTGACTTTGAATGTGGCATGGTTGTTGGTGCCAGATGAGCTGGTCTTAGTATTTTAGAAACTGCTGATCTACTGGGATTTTCACGTAGAACCATCTCTAGGATTTACAGATGGCCAGACTGATTCCAGCTGATAGAAAGGCAACAGTAACTCAAATAACCACTCGTTACAACTGAGGCATGTAGAAGAGCATCTCTGAACGCACAACACGTCCAAACTTGAGGCAGATGGGCTACAGCAGCAGAAGACCACACTGGGTGCCACTCCTGTCAGCTAAGAACAGGAAACCGAGGCTTCAATTCACACAGGCTCACCAAAATTGGACAATAGAAGATTGGAAAAATGTTGCCTGGTGGTGAGTCTCGATTTCTGCTGCGACATTTGGTTGGTAGGGTCAGAATTTGTCGTCAACAACATGAAAGCATGGATCCATCCTGCCTTGTATCAATGGTTCAGGCTGATGGTGGTGGTGTAATGGTGTGGGGGATATTTTCATGGCACACTTTGAGCCCATTTGTACCAATTGAGCATCATGTCAACGCCACAACCTACCTGAGTACTGATGCTGACCATGTCCATCTCTTTATGACCACAGTGTGCCCATTTTCTGATGGCAACTTCCAGCAGGATAACCCGCAATGTCATAAAGTGCGAATCATCTCAGACTGGTTTCTTGAACATGACAATGAGTTCACTGTAGTCAAATGGCCTCCACACTCACCAGATCTTAATCCAATAGAGCACCTTAGGGATGTGATGGAAGGGGAGATTCGCATCATGGATGTGCAGCAGACAAATCTGCAGCAACTGCGTGATGCTATCATGTCAATATGGACCAAAATCTTTGAGCAATATTTCCAGTACCTTGTTGAATCTATGTCACAAAGGATTAAGGCATTTCTGAAGGCAAAAGGGGTCCAACCCGGTACTAGTAAGGTATACCTAATAAAGCGGCGCGGTGAGTGTATATTATTGTAAAGTATCCCATAGATAATGTTCATTTAAAAGAAAGCTATGTGAGGTGAGATATGAACTCATTTATGTTGAGCACTGTATATACGGTTCAAGAATCACCTACATATCGAGATTTTGAGCTATCCTAGCAGTAGTAAAAACTATTTTTGGCATATTTTATGAGTATATATTTACAATCATGAATGACTGAACTAGATTCAGTCGTTCATGAATGGAATGTCATCAAGTGACTGGAACCTTGTGTTCACTACTCTCATGTACAAATCGAGAACTGTTTGTTTATATAGTAAATAATGTTCAATTTCTTGCACAGATCGTTTCACTTCATAAGTCATCAGTGTATCATCAGGAGCCACAGGGATTGATTTGATAATCACTATGACAATTTTATTTATATAGCACATTTCTGCTTTCCAACAAATAAACAGAAAGGAGACAGACAACAACAAAAAGGTTAGGAATCACACCTCCTATCAGCTAAATGCCTTTGAGAACAAAAAAGTCTTTAGTCTAGACTTAAAAATGGTGATGGACTGTGCTTGTCTTATTGACAGTGCTAAGGCATTCCAAACCATGGAGGTCACAATCCAGAAAACATGATCTCCCCTACATTTAAGTCGAGATTAGGGGATACACAGCAGATTCTTATTGTAGGACCAAAGGAATCTGGTAGGCTGGTACAAAGTCAGTAGACACTGACTTTGTTTAAAAAAGTAAAATTTTAAATTCAACTCTAAAATGAACAGGCATGTTCGTTTTGGACAAGTTGGACAGGTTGTCGTTTTGGACAAGTTGTAGCACTGAAAGAGCTGACTGGCTACCACAAAGTAGAGTAGCTATAGTCCAGTCTAGATAAGATAAAAAAATGTACAAACTTATTTTTAAAGGTGCTGTATGTAAGTTTGACACCCAGTGGTTGAACCAAGTATTGCATTCCTGGATCAAAATAGACGCAAACGCGGGATGCCAGATTTAGTACAGGAGCGAGTGATTTAAAACTGTGTTCTAAATAAAAGCAACGACACGCGACAGAGGGAATATTTTCCATATTAAAATTAGTTTTGGTTCTAACCAACACCTCAAATTGATATATTAGAAAGGCTTCTATTTCTCACAGCTCAACATGTGAAACCTATGACAGTGATCACCTCAGGTAAATTTTGTGTGCTTTATTCAGTGCTAAATGCTAACAATGTGAGTTTAAATAGATTCTAAACCTTACAGTTTCGTAACTGAGTGCTTATTCTGTGCTTCTGAATGGCTGTATTTACATTTCTGTCGTGTTTCGACTGGTGCAAACAGCCAAATTGCTCATTACTGCATATCTCGTCACAAAGTGTGTTGTTAGGACACGCAGTTACAATGTAACCTGCTCACCTAATGTTTACGTTCGTAATATTTATATAATTTGCTAATTAATAACCTCATGTGGAACTGAATCGGTCTCATTTTGACGTCTGATACTGTCCATTTCGGTCACAGACGCATGCTTTTAGAGCCTTTCTGACTGAATGAATGAAATATGCTGTTTTCCAACAAGGCAACCCGGGGTGCTAAAATATAATTGGCTAAACTGGCATTGTGCAGGTTAACTTTACCTAAACAAAGACAGTGTTGCGGCACGGAAAAAACATTTTCAAAGCAGAATATCTGACTTCAGCATTGTTTTTCAGTTAAACAAGTATGTTCACTTGGGATGTTTCTTATAATAATTTCTTAAATATCTGCACACATATTATGGTATTTTTATGCTTTAGAAGACTCAAAAACGTACATTTAATATCCAAAATGGTCTACCATTGACTTGCATTATACAAGTCACCAAGAACCACAAATTCAGTAAAAAAACACTTTCTTTTTTCCACTGAAGAATCTTCATCTTCAGTGGCCTAAGAAAAAATAAATTAACAGTAAATATACATTTTTGGTTGAACTATCCCTTTAAACTCATAAGATGATCACCAAACATTTTATAGTGACTCATTATTTGTGTTAAGAATCTGTCCAATGAAAACATCTTTTGACTTACGGTGATGGTTGATTGAATTTATGAGTCTGAGTCCTACATGTGCATGATTGCTGGTCATCAGAACCACATCAAAGAGCTCTTCGCTGTCTGGATAAAGCTCTCGGAGTCTAGCGTTCACTGCCTCCACCGCCTACACAACACACACCAATAACACGTCCATCATTACCTCTACAGAGCTTGAGCAGAACTATAATTACAGTTTTTCTCAGTCGCTATTTACATTTGCACAACAGTTAATGCATTTCTCAAAACATATAGTCCTTTATGCACATCATAGTAGCAGTTTCTCATTCCTTCCAGCAAATTGCAAATGCTTTTGGACATGCATCATTTGCTTTCATACAACTCTCTGCTGTTTGTAACATTATCATTTGCTTATGTCATGTCAGTCAAAATTAACTAAACGTGTGGATGCTAAATAGTCATTCCATATAAAACTAATAGTCCTTATTTCATTGCTTCAGTCATTACATACAAAAATGTATTTTTATATACATAGCAATAACTAGTTGTCAAAATCTGTCAAGCTCATTTTATAAAAAAAACTTTAAATCTTTTTTTTTCTGAAAATGTCTTCTAAATTGAACAATTTCATGAATGATTTACAGACCTGTGTATGTTGTAGGTTCAGTTCCAATATGTACAGCAATATTGTTTACAGTTGTGCACAGCTCTACCCAAAGGACGTTTATGTTTGTTGTAAATAAGGGTCTATTTATTCTTTTGCACAATGCTGTGAATAAATTTGAATTGTAAAGAGCATCTGCAGTAAAAATGTGAAACATACATATTTAGTATCTTGTACTCAGATACCTCACTAAATACAGTGATGTCTAACTTTACTGTGGTTTTCAAATGGCTGTGAAAATAGTATATAGTCCTGTCTTGAGCATTTTCAGAAAGTGTCACCTAAATCTGACTTTTATGCATTGGTCCTAATGAAAACATGACAAAGCCATTTAACTGTTTTGTTCATAAACAATGGTGGCAGGACTTTGCATTTTGATGACACTGACACTTTCATTGACATGAATACTTGCTTTTGAGGAATGAGCTATCTATTTTGAGCAAGTGACACGCTTTTACAGGTTTTCCACTAGGTTTTGCAGTTTGTACTAATTGTTTTGAGAAATGCATAACTGTTGTGAAAATGTAAATAGTGTTGTGAGAAATGCACCAAAGTGACTGAGAAAAACTGTAAATAAATGACAGAAGAGTTTTGTTCATTAAGAGCGTATCAATTGAACCCAGCTGAGTTTCTTCCCCTTTAGAGTTTTATTTAATAATTCTAGATTGTTAATATAGCATTATTAAACACTGATGTACATCAACATCAGGTTTGACCTTGATGAAGGGAAAAGCAGGTCCGGGTGCGAACGGTTCGATCTCGTGTTGGATCTGGTAGTTCAGGTAGTCCTCCATTCCCTGCTGCTCATAAATGTCCTGCTCCAGATCCATGTTGAAGAGCGCTCGAGAAGACACGGCAATGGTGATGGCATTCTGAGGCTTGGGCTGAATAAACAGAACAACATATATCATACATCTTCATAAAA
>CAIGQZ010032689.1:651072-686347 GCA_903798205.1 Danio tinwini
GATAGATAGATAGATAGATAGATAGATAGATAGATAGATAGATAGATCTCAAAATTAACTTTTTAATCGCTACGTAATCAGCGTAGTTGCTACAGGAATCAAAGCACGTACAGTAAGCTTAAGCAACTGGTCACTACGCGCTTTAATAAATAGGCTATACACGACAGCTCATACCAAATTCTCCTTTCCGATTTTATCCTGCATAATTCTCCTCTTCCACAAGCTGCTTGTCGTTTTGTTTCCCAATATAGTGTGAAAGATATGCTCTTTCCTCCCACTTAACCACGTTTATTTTCCGGCGGCATCACTGCAGCAAACCTGGTCACGGTCACGACATCGAGCTCGCGCGTCTGTTTCGTGTCTGCAGGAGCCTCGAGAATTTTTAGATGCTTTATCGAGCTCAACGCGACCCTTCATGTTGTTTTCCTGGTAGGTACCATACTCTATACTGGTCAGATATTTATAGAAACTCGCTCAGACTCACCGGTTTAGGCTTCTTGCTGGGGCTCGACTGGTTACAGGTCTCCTTCTCCCAGAAAGTGTGCATCTCTTTCGGCACAGCTGTATTCATGTTCATCATAACCAGCTGATGGTCAGAGAGGAGTTCTGCTCTGTATGACCTACACACACACAGACGCAGAGCAGTCACATCCCTGGAGCTAAGCAATCAGATGAGCAGAGTCTGATAGAAATGAAACTGAAGCTCTTGCTCACCATCACTCCTCCATCATCTGCTGCTCCAGGGGACCAGTGATGGAGGGGCTCCTCATACATCAGTTTGGGTGGGTGCTGCAGTTTGTGTGCAAACTGAGGGTGTGTGATTTTTGTTGTTTGTTTACTATCAGTATGATGTGGGCTGGCACAGCTTAGAAATGTTCCCTTGATAACCACAGGTTCTGAGATGCATCGAAAAGATGATGCACTTGAAAGTGAGCAGGGGAAAAACTGCACTATTAGCACTAATGCGCAAGAGTCCTTCAGAGGGACTCAGAGACATAATGCACAGTGTATTGATTATCCTCACAAGCTGTAAACAAATGCAGATGTTCCACACGATTCATGCATGTTGTCCCAGCACAAATTGATTAAGTTAGCTTAAATTTAAGTGGACTAGACATAAAACAATTTATTGTGCTAAAAAAATCTTAAGAATTGTGTTGTTTCAGCTCATTTAAAATAAGTAGTCTGAACAAGCAGTAAAAAAATAGTGTTTTTTGAGTGCAAGATAGTTAAGAATGTTACATAACAAAAAAAAAATGCTGGGTTGATAATATAGGTAAAATATGTACGGTGTGTTTATTGTTATTTGATTGAGTTTTAGGTGTACATAGTAAGTTAGATTTACAATAGGATAATTCAATAATATTGATCATGTCAAGCCATTTTTGTTGAGCTGACTTTGACCTTTTTATCTAAAGGTGAAAATTCTAATATTTTTGTCATTTTAGCCTGGAGGTTTTTCATATTTATTAAAGTGTCAGCACAGTAGCTGACAAATGATTTTAATACACACACAAACACACACAAACACACACACACACACACACACACACACACACACACACACACACACACTGAATGTTCTTGGTTAAACACATCCAAACACATTGTTCAGGGGGTTATATTATATCAAAAGACTTATGGTTTTGTCCTTAAAAACTATTTTGGTAGTTTCTCATTCATCACTTCCCAAACCTCTGCACTGTGTAAGTGTTAAAATGTCATTTTAGAACTTTAGGCTTCAGTCATTGATGAACAAAAAGAGAGATTTTAGTCTGTATAATTTTATTATGAATATGTTAGCAGACAAATGTTTGTCTGCAAGTACATTTTCTTAACGCCAATTACTCGTTTCCATTTTATTTTTTGCATACATATTTTGTAACAATTTGCTTCTTAAGCTGGCAGTCTTTCTAATAAAAAATGTATATCCCATAAAGCTAAATAAATAAATTAAAATAAATAAAAATTAATTCTAAATATTGCAATAAATAAAATCACCTTTAAA
Organism: Danio tinwini; assembly: GCA_903798205.1. Taxonomy (NCBI): domain Eukaryota; kingdom Metazoa; phylum Chordata; class Actinopteri; order Cypriniformes; family Danionidae; genus Danio; species Danio tinwini. Next base: position 653,081 of record CAIGQZ010032689.1, read on the forward strand.
ATTGTCCAAATTATGTTTTAGCAATAAATATTACTGTTTAGAGGGCATCTATTTTACCCCTTTTACAAGTTTTAGCCCAAAACACCCATCAAATTATTTATCATAGCCTCCAGAATCTGCCCAATTTGGTGTCTGAATACATTGTAGCTGTTTTTGTAGCCTGTGTATTTAAATGCAAATGAGCTGCTTCTCCCCACCCACCATTCCCACATGTGTGTCTGCTTCTCCTGCATTACATCAGATAAACAGCAGTCAGTGATAGACACAGACATGGATGAAGCTGAAATACAGCTCATTAATCAAAAATACAAAGTAAGTTTATTTGATGCTTCTCCTCACCCTCCATTGACACGTCCGTGTCTGCTTCTCATCATGCGTTACGTCAAATAAACAGCACAGTGACAGACTCGGACGAAAATGAAATACAGTTCACTAGTCAAAAATAGCAAGTAAGTTTATTTAATGTATTTGGGGTGGAGCTTATTCAAGCCTTTCTGAAACAATGAGTCCCAGACAAATGCAGTTTGCAGCACACACACACATATACAAGTTAAGAGTTACATAGCGACTTTATTGTCTTTATTATGAACATGCTGTTTTAATAACGTTTAAATTTATAAAAATCTGAGTTGAACATATTCCCAGTTAATCCCAGTTTATTTGCAAAAAACAAATTTCTGTGGTCATGTGTTCACATGTTATTATACAAACATGGCGTCTGTCAATCAATTCGGTGGGTGGGGAAACCGCACTCCTACGTCACATTGTGGTGGAATTTAAAATCACAGGTATTTGGATCCCATTTTAATCACAGGAAATAAAAAAAAGAGACTTATTGTGTTTCTATCACACCGATATGACTGTGAACACACTATACATAAACACAGTTCTGTGCAAACAGCTTACAAAAGTTGATTTTCATCATAGCTGCCTTTTAAATTAAGTTTTGATATCTTTTACAAAATTAAGTTTACAGAATGGCTTCATGGAACATGATCTTCATTTAATATTACGTTTATTAATAGGATTAATAATTGTAACATTAACAATTGTAGTTAATATTAATAAAATTTTTAGCATGAAAAAAATATCTATAATTTGAACTCATGCAATGTATTTTTTGGTTATTCCTACATATATATCTGTGCATCTTCAGATGGCTTTTGTGCAGGGTCACATATGGTAAATGACACTTTAAATAGGCACTAAACGTTCCAGACAGTTTAAATGTGATTTGCACTGGGATGAAAGAAGTCAGTTTGCTTGAGTCCAGACACACACACAAAGCAGATCATATGAAGCATATAATAGGGCAATGCATTTTTGTGTTTTACACACATAAAAAAAAAACAGCAGAGACCTTGGGTTATGTAAAGAAAACTTCATTTATTACTTTCGTAGCATGACATAAATACTCAGACTTTGAAAAGTTGATCTTTACATCTTATTCGACTGAACCGGCCATTACAAAATAAGAACAAGCTTTGAATAAATAGAGTAAATTCTCTTGTTGTGATTCTCTTTATACAGAAAAAAAGTAATTTTGTACATATATAATTATTATTATTATTTTGTTCTCTGCAAAATAAAACATTTGTATAATCTTAAAGACTCATATCCTATTTTCAATTAATACAAAAAACAACAACGCAACAAACAAAAACTGAACAAAAGTGTAGAATGAGAATCGGAAGAGGGCACAAATCAGAGAGTGATCTTAAAAATCGCACGATGACAGGCTGGAAGTGGAGTCTGCAGACGCTAAACCTGACATCTGAGGAAGCGTTCGACTTTTGGCTGATTCGCAGTCCTTGTTTACAACTCAAAATACATTCCAAGAGTAGCTGTTAAAATCAATCCTGACATACAATCGAGACATCCTGAGGAACAGTCGTGATATTAAAACAGGAAGCAACAAGAAAAACAACATAATTGTTCCATTCGGTTAAATGTCTACTTGATCGTACCCCTAAATAAAGATGGGGGAAGAAAAAAAACATATATAAGACTACATCGTATCAACCTAGAAGAAATCCTAAAGCTGTATCTGCAGTATTTTTTAGTGGTCTGCCTTTGCAAATTGTCTCCAAGAGTTTTATTCCAATACTGATGATACTATAACCTATTAATTTGACTAAATGCGAGCAATACATGAAGATCAAAGTAAAGCGATCGAGATCTGATCAAAAGAAACTCTACTATTTGGAGATTTAACTACTTTAAAATCTGCTAATGTGTCACGTCAAACAAAATATAACTACCCTGCCATTCAAAAATAATCCTAAGGGAAAACGTAAAGGAAAAATTACAGTTAGTGTTTCAAAATTGCTGCAAGTTTTAAAGTGTTTGTAGACGTTGTCCTGTAAATGCAGCAGTGTGAGTTGAGAGACAGGTTTGAAAACAGGAATGATCAGCTTTAACACTTGGTCAAGGGTAATGAGGCACAAAGAGGCACGTATTAAGCATCAACCAACCAGCAGAATAAAACCGCCTTATATTGCTAGAACTGGTCCTGCTCAACTCAATACATGTCGCTTCATATAAAGCATGCAAACATTGTGGCTTTAGATGCCTAGGATTTACAATAATAAAAGGAATGTGATCATAAGGCAAAATAAATATGACAATAGATGATGTAATTGACTATTTAGTGTCAATAGGATTGTTTAGTGTTGAAAACTATGTAGTTGATCACATAGTACAAACAATACTGCAACTTCTGAAATCAGTTGTGAGGTCCAAAATCAATCCTGCAATGTGTTCACACTTGTTTTTTTGGTTTTATTGGTTCTTAAAGTGACAATTCACGCAAAAAAATTAAATTTTGTTATTAATTACTCACCCTCATGTCATTCCTATCACTTCGGGACCTTCGGTTATTTTCAGAACACAAGTTACGATATTTTAGATTACATTAGAGAGCTCCCTCATCCTCCATAGACAGCAACGGTCCAGAGACGTTCAAGTCCAGAAAAGAAAACAAAAACATTCAAAACATTCCATGTGTCTTCAGTGGTTCAACTGTAAACATACAAAGTTCCATGAGCACTTTTGTCCTTCAAAACTACTTTGTTGACCTATTGACAATATTTTTGCTTCCTTTGAGTATCTCAAGAGTGTTGCTGGCCATGGGAGAGAGCTCTCAGCTTTCATCTAAAACATCCTAATTTGTGTTCTAAAGAACAACGAAGGTCTACAGGGATTTAAAACGGCATAAGGATAAGTAATTAATAACATAATTTTCATATTTGATTATTTAAAATAATTGAAAAAAGATTCTAAAAAAAAGAGCCTTTATGATGTATATTTTTTTAAACTAAACAAATCTTAGCAATAATGTGTGAACATTAAGACAATAGCAAAAAAATACATTTTGTACTGCTGGTGGTCATATATTGTGACATCATGTCATGCTTTTGGTTTGTTTAGAATGTCACTGATGTATGTTGTGTTCCAATTTCAGGCAAACCACACCAAATCTGTAAGTGATTTGAGATGCATATTTAAGTGGTCTCTGACTACTTGTTTGGTGAACAGAAGCATTGTCACTTAATGAGTAGTTCACCTAAAAATGGAAATTTCCTTGTCCTTTACTCACACTCAAGGGGTTCTAAACGTTTATGAATTTTCTTCTTCTGCTGAACACAAAACAAGATATTCTTAAGAATGTTGAAAAGAAAAGTCATTCGCATTCATAGTAGGAACAGCTGGAAGTCAACAGCTGTCTTTTCAACATTCTTCAAAATATTTTTCTTTGTGTTCAACAGAAGAAAGAGACTCAGGCAGGTTTGGAACAAGTGGAGGATGAGTAAATAACGACAGACTTTTCATCTTTGGGTGAACTTACCAGAAGTGTTTCTATGCTTTTAAAAGTTTAAGTTTTCGGTCAAATGTAAATGAAGACATTTAAAAAAAAAAATGTTGGAAACCAAACCAGTAACTGTTGGCCATTGACCTACATATGGTTTCAATTATTAATCAAAATATTTTGTGCATCCAAAAGAAAAAATTAACACAGGTTTGGAAAAAAGTGAATGATGAATAAATGATGGTAAAAACATATTTCTAAATTCACATTCAGAATTTAGAAAATGAACATTTTTCAACTACTCTAAAATAAAACCGAACAGTTTGAACACGTTTAACTTTGGGCAAACTATCTCTTCATTCAAATGAATCACACACACAAAAAACACTAGTTTGTTTTCCTGAAATCAAACCTGTCAAGTGTGAACACACCCATAGACTTCATATTCTCATCAGGTTTTGTGAAAAATCACCATTATTCATCTTCATACAGTATATGATTGACTTTCTACACACACAAAAAAAGAGGTTGGTCACTATATTATTAACAAAAACAAAACAACAACAAAAAGTGTGCAAAGAGAAACAAAGGCATCTGCCTCTTAGTGTAGAAGACAGCAAACTGTAGCAAGACAGGGGGAAAAGGGGGATGTGAAAGGGGGGAAAAGGGGGATGAGGTAGGGGGGGGTTTAAAGTGTTCTGTTGTTCCAGAGGGAAAAGCAGAAGGCTCCCAAACTGCTGTAAAAGGCAATTACAGTTTAACAGAATGTACAGAAAAGAAAACTAAAGAACATCCAGATGCTGCACATTCATTTGCATGAGGAATATGAGAGAAATCTTCTCTTTTGGAAGATACAAATCAATTTCAAACTTTCTGCATACACACACGCATCTCAGTTTTTTGGCCATTCAACTAAATTTCCAAATATCACTTCTGTTTTACAGAAAGCAGCATTATATTCTAAATTAAAACATTAACTAAAAGAAACATCTGTGCTATATTGTGCCACAAAGGTGTCACTGATGGTGCAGTTAGTGTTAACATTATTGTCTTCATATATGTCACAGTTTTGTTATTCTCATATTTATAATGTGCTCACAGTTTACATTCACTCTGGAAATCTGAGCCTGTGGAACCTCTGGCACCTATAAAGCCACAATTACTGCCACACAAAATCCCATTAACAAGCTGTATTATTTTTTTTTTCTCTTGTACGTTCAGTGCGCTTCTGTTGTACAGAATAGCCCGCTTGTTCCATGCTCGATTAAAGCAAATTTGTAATTAAGCTCATTAAAAGCAAAGCCCTAAATAAATACTTTGGCTTCCACAGCAATGGGGTACTTCCTTGTGTGCTTGAGGCATTTTCCAACCGTTCATTAGAGTCCTTCTAGCTTTGTTCCCTGGTCGAGGCTTTTTCTTTTCCTTTTCGCTTTGTAGTGATTGCATTTAGTGTTCATATTTACATTTAGTTTTTTTTTGGATGATGATGATGATGAAAATGATGTGCATGTCTGTTCTGACTAAAGAATCAAACCTCATGGTAGTGTGCTTACATCTGTGTGTGTATGTATGTGTGTGTGTCAGATACCAGTCCTGTCACTGTAGAAAGGCGTAACGTGGAACATGTAGCAGTGAGTGCAAACTCTCACTGGCTTCATCTGACCATATCTAGGCAACGGGGCTGAGTGTGATGAGCAGCGGGAACAGAAGATCTGCAATAAAATATCATCACATTAGGATCTCATTCAAGTAATATCCCAGACACTGGTAAACAACACTACAGAAAGCCAAAGTTACTAGCTACATTTACACGGACAAGTTTGAAAGCATTCCAGTTGAATCTAAACAGTGTTTACATGAACGCTAACAAATAATGATCAGGTTTAAATGCACATTTTAACCTTTTAAAGAGTTTGTTAATAATGAAAATTCTGTCGTCATGTACTCTTTCTTCACTTGTTCCAAACCTGAGTTTCTTTATTCTGTTGATCACAAAAATATATGTTGAAGAAAGCTAAAAACCTGTAACCATTGACATCAAGAGTATTTGTTCTTCCTACTGTGGATGTCAATGTTTTCAACATTCTTCAAATTATCTTCTTTGGTGTTAAAGGACAGATTAAAGAAAGTCAAAGGCTTTGGAACCACTTGATTGTGAGTAAATGGAGTAAAATAATTTTTTTCAGGTGATCTATACCTTTAAGATGTGTTATTACCTCCAGAATTTGTTGTTATAAAAAGCAAACTTAGCATTTACATATTATGATCTTCAATTAGGAGATGAGAAAATGAAGCTTTGAAATTGAATTCATTATAAATTAAAATTTGGTCAACTCACTTCCTTTCACACCAAAGTTTCGCCCATTGGACATTTTATATATATAATGTATAGTTTGTACCAAAAAAAAGATTAAAATCTCATCTTGATTTGGTTCTTTCACCAGGCAATACTTCTAAATGGACCAAAATGTGTCACATGCATCTCAATGGTCAGAGCTTTAAAAAAAACATGGAACATGTAGCAGGCCTCCTGAGAACCAGGTTTATGACAAGTTATGTTGTCTTGGTAATGTCCAGTTGTCATGACAAAGATAAAGACTGATTGTGATGTATTTGTTTGTCAAGCTGTCATAACAAACAATGTGATATTCGCACCTAAAATGACAAAAATGAGCATATGACACTTAATAACAGTTGTTATAAGCATGCATAAAATCTCATTCACATTCAAGACGTCTCGTCATAATTATAATGGTTTTATTGCAGTTTCATGAACAACCCCTTTAAGTAAAGCGTTCACTAATAAAAATTACGCGTTTCATATGTTTTTGCATGCAATATGTTCCTCCAAACTAAATTTCAACTAGGCATTTAACATCAATTTTACACTAGAAAACATAACTCATTAAAGCAGGCCTAAACCACCTTGTTCAGGCATTCACAGAGTGATTGTTTTGACATGGACCGAGCACAGTCGCCATGTTTAAATACACCCATATAAACAGAACTTGACATGCTTAAGACAATGTTTCTCACTCAGGACAATGATGAGCCCAACAGAATGAGACCCAAGTAACGCCCAGCCAAACTCAAACCTCATTTCAAAACTACAGGAACAGTACCTTTCCACAGCTCCTGCAGTGATGTTTTCTTCTGATTACTGTAAATGGTGCTTTACATGCTATGCAGGAATTGCAGGCCTCATCTGGCACCCATTCAGGAGGGTCTGATGTCAAAAGAAAAACAGAACATGCTATTTTTATACATTAATAAGTTGGGAATGAAAAATGAAAATTCTGTCAAAAATACAGCTCCCGAGACATCTTTAGAAAACAAAAGAACATATAATCAAATTGTTCAAGACTACTAGACACAAGTCTTAATTAGTTGGATCAGCTGGGTTTGATTGGGGTTGGATCAAAAGTGAGAAGAGCTGCGGCCCTCCAGGAATCCAGTTTGAGACCTATGTTTTAGATTAAATCAGAGAGATCCCTCATCCTCTATAGACAGTAATGGTCCAAACTCATTCAGAAAGTCCAGAAGAGTACCAAAACAGAACAGACTATATGTCTTCAGTGGTTTAATTAGAATGTTATCAAGCTTTATCACAAAAACATTTGTGCGCACAAACAGTTTCTTCAGTTCAGTGTCAGTATATTGTGCACCATCATGAAAACTGTGCACTGACAAAATGCACAAAATGCAAAAAAGGACCGTGCTCTTGGGAATAATGACTTTATTCAACAGTTTCTTCTCAGTGTCAGTAGAGGGTGCACCCCTGATGTTGGTGATGATGAAAAAAACATGCAGCGAAATTGGACCACTTCTTTCATACACTAACATCACACATTTCAAGGGAAAACAGGTCAGACGAGAGGTAGCATAGGAAATAGGAAATAAAATACATACATTTTGCTGCTTTTAATACAATTTATCCTCATATTTTTTTATCCAGAGACTTTTAGATAATTTTCAATTAAGCAATAATCTTGTTGGCTGGATTTTAGAGTTTAACCAACAGAACACAAAGAGTGCGAATAAACTGTTCCCTGTCTAAAAGCCTGTGCTCCTCCACAGGTTTACCTCAGGGGTGTGTGTTATCCCCACTTTTATTTATTCTGTACACAAACATATGTCAGAGCACATTTGAAAATAGTTTCATTTTAAACTATGCAGACGACACTGTGATTGCAAGCCTCCTCCAAGGAGATGAAAATAGTCATGGTCCCATAGTAGATCATTTTGTTCAGTGGTGTGAGGAGTCAAATCTAAAACTTAATGCAACAAAAACTAAGGACATGACTATTAATTTTAGAAGGAATCATAGAGCAGCTGAGGTGACTAACATTAGGGGTCAAAAAGTAGAATGTGTGGAGAACTACAAATATTTGGGTACCATTATAGACCGATCTTTAAACTTTGAGGCAAACTGTGATGCTGTGTGCAGAAAGGGGCATCAGCGCCTATTTATTGTGCTTTTATTGAGTCTATTCCATCCTTCACTTTGGTGGCATGGTTTGGAGGTATGTCTCTCAAAAACAGGAATAGACTGAGCCAGGTTGTTAGGTGGTCTAGCAGGTTGATTGGTAAATCACAGCTGAGTACTGAATCCCTGTATAGTAGGCAGCTTTTACAGATTCCCCAGAACATTAGTAGCTGTAGCTCTAACCTCTGTCTGAGGAGTTTATCCTGCTCCCTTCAGGTCGAAGGTTTCAGATGCTTTTTAGTAGGACAAAACAGTTCAGGAATAGCTTTGTCCCATCATCTATTGTCGTTTGAATAAATTGTAATCTTTTATAATGTACTTTGTATGCGTATATGTGGGTATGTATATGTATGATTTAATTGTCAAATGCCAAACTTTGCTGCAAAAAGAATCTACCTACAGGTACTAATAAAGTCAACTAACATTAGGGAAAAATGGGAAGTGAAAAAAAGCCCCTCCAAGACTGTCCTTAAAGTAGGGCAGTGTGAGATCAGGGGGAAAAGCCTCAGCAACACGCACATAAACACAGACTCTATACTGACACTGAGAAGAAACTGTTAAATTAAGTCATTATTTTTGTTTTATGTGCACACAAAAGTATTCTCATAGCTTGGTTATATTCCAATTGAACCACTGAAGGTATAAGTTCTGTATTAAGGTATTTTTCTAGACTTCGAACAAGTCGGGAACCTTGTTGTCAATGGAGGATGAGGGAGCTCTCAGATTTCATCTACAATATCTTTATTTTTGTTTTGAAGATGAATGAACATCTTAGGAGTTTGAAATTAATGAGAAAATGTATTTATTTGAGACCCAGTCATATTTTAAACACATAGATGGTGTATTGAACTAACCTTCAAACTGTCCCTCTCGGGCTTTGGCAGCAAGCTCTGATGAAGAGATGGTCTCCTGACAGAGAGCACAGTCTTCCAGCACTGCACTGCCCAGACATGGACCTGAGGTGCATATCAAACAGCACATTAGACTAATGATGTCTGACAAAGACTGATGAAAAACTTGCCGTTGTAGTTCATGTATCTTTCAGAAGTGTGACTCGCTGACCTTTCTTGTGCTTCTCATTGTCCCCTTGGTCTGATTTTGTAGCCATGACCTCAAACAGAGTCTTTAAGATGCTTCGCAGGTCACTCGCATAGTTTGTTTGCAACTGATCTGCTACACCTTCAGATGTTTGAAAAAAAAAAGTCATAAAACAAAGAATTTAAGTAAATAAGTATTGTTAGTTTACAGAGTTAGCAAAAAAAAAAAAACAATAGCAGATTTTACAATTAAAGGGGTATTTCACACAAAAATGAAAATAGCATTATTAATTACCCATCCTCATGTCTGTATGATTATCATTGCAAAACAAATGAATATATTTTAGATTCAATATAAGAGCTCTCTTTTAAATGTCACTATTGCTTTCTATGGAGAATGAGGAGCTCTTAGATCTAAAATAGCTTAATCTATGTTCTGAAGATGAACAAAGGTTTCAGGGAATTGGAACGACATAGGAATAAATAATTATTCAAATTGACATTTGTAGGTGAATTGTCACTTTAAAAGGACACTATACACTTTGCTTTAGTGCACATCACACTTCGGTTTAACACTGCACATATAAGAGTACATTTTACACTTTTACAGTAAACTTAACAGCACATTTTACACTTTGCGGAATACATTTTACACAGTGCTATAGTGCACTTGCAATAATATACACTCACCGGCCACTTTATTAGGTACACCTGTCCAACTGCTGTCCAGCAGAATAACACACACCATGTCAAAGCATGAATCATCTCAGACTGGTTTCTTCAACATGACAAAGAGTTCACTGTACTCAAATGGCTTTCACATTCACCAGATCTCAATCCAATAGAGCACCTTTGGGATGTGGTGGAATGGAAGATTCACATCATGGATGTGCAGCAGACAAATCTGCAGCTGCATGATGCTATCAGGTCAATATGGACCAAAATCTTTGGAATATTTCCAGTACCTAGTTGAATCTATGTCATGAGGGATTAAGGCAGTTCTGAAGACAAAAGTGGTCCAACCAAGTACTGGTAAGGTATACCTAATAAAGTGGCCAGCGAGTGTACTTTGCACAATTACTGTAAGTACACTCTGTTCAATACACTTTACAAAGTTTTAAAGTGCACATAAGGGGGACACACTGGTACACATTACATTGCACTTAGGTTACACTTAAAATTCAGATTTACAGTGTAGTAAATATGCATCTTCATTTTAAGATGTGGAGTGTGAGTGTTGCTCTATTCATATAATGTTATAATACTTTTAGAATACATGTAATACAAAAACATAAATAGGTTATGTTTAATAAAGAGATTGATTTTAAATTCTACTGTACTTTAAAAAAAATCTAAAAAGTGCAGACTAGGTTTGTGGTGGACATCCTCTTGGTTTTCATTTAATTTAATCTTTCATTAATTTTCTTTTTTTCTTTTTAGTCCCTTTATCAAAACAGGGGTCACCACAGAGGAATGAACCGCCAACTTATCCAGCACACTCTTGCACACATTCACATACACTACGCCCAATTAAGCTTATTCAATTTATCTATAGCGCATGTCTTTGGACTGTGGGGGAAACCGGAGTACCCAGAGGAAACCCACGAGAACACGGGGAGAACATGCAAACTCCACACAGAAATGCCAACTGACCCAGCCAAGGGTCGAACCAGCGACCTTCTTGCTGTGAGGCGATTGTGCTACCCACTGCACCACTGTGCTGCATTTAATCTTTATATTAATTTATAATAATTAGAAGTTCTTAGTGTTTAACTTAGCAAAAAAGATGTTTCTGCCCTCAAGAGTCACCAGACTACAAATCCCACATGTAACGCACCTGATATGCAGACGAAAAGACGATGAATGAGGTCACTACTGCTGTGGAAACGAGAACGAATTTTGTTGTGGGCAGCAAGTTTGGCAGCTTGCAAAGCCACTTGAATCTCCTGATGATCCAGGTCCTCAGACATGTCCGAGCTGGTTGTCAGACTACTGACGGGGCTGAAAAGCAAGATGGTCAAGTTTGGTTAGGTTTTACAATAATAACAAAGATTTTATCCTCTTTAATATTTATTAATTCTCTTGAAAATGAACAACAGTTATTTAAAAAAGCATAAATGAAGTATGCCTAATTAACACAAGAGAAATTCATATAATTTAGTTAATCCAGAAAGTGTGACCTTAATGCTAAAGGGTTTTATGGGTTTTGTGGAATATCTAGCTGGACTCACAGAGCACGTTCAGGGGGTAATTTTATTATATTCACAAGGTTTTTTTGTTGCTTAGGGTGTTTGTCAAAGCCACTTACTCAAAACTGCATATAGGCCCAATCCTAATTCTACCCCTAGTCCTTGCACTTCCCCACTTGTGCCTATTCACTTTAGGTGTAGGGGAAAGGGAAACTGCCAGAAAGCCCTTCAAAGTTTTTTTGGGATCACCACACTGCAACTGAAGATATTTCCCTGAAAACAATTCACTGATTTGGCACAATAGGACAGTCTGTAAAAAATATCTAGCCCCAATCAATTTGCATTTTACAGCACGTCTGGTATAATGTTAATGCAGTTTTCTTTTGGTTACATCTATGAATATGAGCATCTGCAAACACACTACACTCCCTGACAAAAGTTTTGTCGCCTATCCAAATTTAAGGAACAACAAATAATAACTTGACTTCTAGTTGATCATTTGGTATCAGAAGTGGCTTTTATGAAAGGCAAAGGTTCTCAAGATTAAGCTTAATTACCAAAATAAAATATGATCATGCCTTGATTTTTTTTATTTAATTAGGACAGTAAGGTCTGACTTTGCTTAGACCAAAATCTTGTCACTTAACAGAAATAATGTACAGTATAGAATATAAAGTGCAGTGGAAAAAGAATTAATACTGTGTATGACTCCCATGAGCTTGGAGGACTGCATCCATACATCTCTGCAATGGCTCAAATAGCTTATTCATAAAGTCATCTAGAATGGCAAAGAAAGTGTTCTTGCAGAACTCCCAGAGTTCATCAATATTCTGTGATTTATCTTCAATACCTCCTCCTGCATCTTTGCCCAGACATGCTCAATAATGTTCATTTCTGGTAACTGGGCTGGCCAATCCTGGAGCACCTTGATCTTATTTTCTTTAAGGAACTTTGATGTGGAGGCTGAAGTATGAGAAGGAGCTATCCTGCTGAAGAATTTGTAATGCCCCTCTCCTGTGATTTGTAATGTAATGGGCACCACAAATGTCTTGATACCTCAGGCTGTTGATGTTGCCATCCAATAGGTCTCCAATAGGTCTTCTGCAGTATATGTGATGATTGGAATGGTTCAACAGATGATTCTATATTCTGACACTTTTTCAAATGATCAACTAGAAGTCAAGTTATTATTTGTTGCTCTTACAACTGGGATCAACGACAAGATTTTTGTGAGGGAGTGTACAGTTTCTTGCTGTATGCAACATCATCCACCATTCGTAAAAGGGATGCTTGAATAAACGCAGAGGCTTGCCCTTTGCGAAATGAAAACATTTTTTTTTTATGTCAAAATACAGTGCAAAACAATTTTGCACTACAACAAAACTTTACACTTTTGAGTGTGTAATTTAAATGTTACTGTGCTTATTCTTTCTAGAATGAATACTGCAGGTGACATCTCGTGTGATGTATAAGCTAGCAACGACGTAACATGATGACGTTTGAATGTGTAGTAGTGGTGTCCCTTTTCTGTGGGGAATATTTTCATCCCCACCCCATAATTCTATTTCAAGGATCAAGTAGAATATAGAATTGGAATTGGGCCTTAGTCAGTTCACGCATTTTCAGAGAATCAAACACTCTAACATCATACTCAGCACAGGCTAAACGTGAGCCAATACAACCTGCCTGTGCTTTATCCAAACATCGTAGGCAGGCCATGCTAACTTGTGAGTTGGTCTACCAAAAAAGTCTCATCCCTGCTGCATTCTACAGAAACAGTACTTCGATATTCTAGTTGTAACTATCAGACAAAGGTTTACCTGGGTGCATATGAACTTGACAAACTGCATGTAGTAACAGAAACACCATCAATGTCACTGCTGGGGACAGAACTGAGGGGGGACTCCTGAGAACTGCTGTGGACCATTCCAAAACAAAAAACAACAAAAAACAAAAAATAACAAAAAATATGAGGCGGCAACAAAAGAAACTGAAATAGTAGAACTTAAAAGAATGACAACCTTCAGAATGAAATTAACTCTTATACAAAAAAATAGTAACAAACAAAAAACATTTTCAAAATGGGGAGGGGGGGGGTGAGGGGGGTTTAAAGCCTAAAGCTATAGTTCAACCAAAATGAACATTTCCTTACCATTTACTCACACTTGAGTGGTTCTAAATGTTCATGAATTCCTTTCTTCTGTTGAACATAATGTTGGAATGTTGGAAAAATTTTTCTGCTGACATCCAAAGTAGGAACAAAATACAATGGAAGTCAATGGCTGCTTTTTTCAACATTCTTCAATATGTGTGCAACAGAAGAAGGAAACTTAAACAGGTTTGAAACAAGTAAATGATGGCAGAATGTTCTTTTTTGGCTGAACTATCTCTTTAAATGTAAAAGCTTAATGCATGCTTCACACAAATAAACAAACCTATTGATCTTCCGGTTATCATCTTTGGACTGTTTCCCAAAACATTCTGATCTCCCTTTTACTGTGGCATTATGTTGCGTTCGGCATCCCGTGTCCTGATGAGTGCAACTAGGTCCTCCCTCCTGTCCTGAGCCTCTGTCCTGAGCCAAAAGAACCCCCGGGCTGCATTTCTCACAGCAGGGATAGTGGATACCGTCCTGACCGCCCTCATCTTCTCTCACTTGGTTCTGCACTGAGCAGTTTGGCACAGAATGGGTAAGGTGACCCTGAGAGGGGGGCAGGGTGAGTGGCAAATGTCCGTTTCCCTTCCCTGGGCTGCCAGCAGCTACAGCTGATTGGATGACGGAACTTGTAATGGTCAGCTTGTGCTTCTCGAATCCCAGCGCCATGCTCCTGCCAGCAGGCTCCATGGCATCCTCGTGGTTGTCGACGCACCCGCCAGCACAGCACACACAGGAGTTAAGCAGGCACTGAGTGGCGACCAAAGCCCCGCCTTCGCCAGCTTCAGAAACATCAGCTGATTGAGGTAAGACCACGGCCAAATCGCTCAAGCTTGGGGAATGAGGGTTAAAAATAACCGTGGCGGACAGCTTCATTCCACCGGTACGATTGGCGATTTCTTCAGCAGTCTGTACGCTATCCTCATCCTGTGATCCATCCCATCCGTTCACCATCCTGTCAGAGTTTCCAACAGACTCAGTCGATTGGCTCAGTTTGCTCTGACAACCCAAATTGGTGGCGTCGCTCGACTGGCAGACTGTCAACCAACCATTACAGGATGCGTCAGATCTACTGTGGGGTCCCTCGGGGGATCTGAGGCATACAGTAGGAAGAGGAAGCTGTCCACGGCAGAGCTCGCTAGTAAGACCAGACTCCAGATCATCCATGAAGAACACACGGTCATCATCATGGTATGATCCCGGGCCTCTTCGTGGAGATGCCTGTGTGCTGGAAGTGGCACTGGAACCTTCAAGACTGCTTCCCCTGTAGGGTTGCGGCCGGTGAGCTGGGGACTGATTCTGACTCGGAGGGGAAAGCAGTGTAGACATTTCATCTCCTACTTGATGCACCATCATATTAAGTTGCTCGATCTCTTCTTCATCGTACTGCATGGAGCAAGCCAAGTCAGCATCAGTGGGCTCCTCCTCCTCGCTCTCTATGGGGGATTCGGGCGGCCCCTTCTTTTCCTCTTCCTCCTTCCATACAGAATCTTCTTCCTGGGTGATGAAGAGTGTGAGGTCCACGACCTCTTCAACTCCGTTGTCCTTTTCCAGTGTTTCTAGTGGACTCTCTGGACCAGTGGAAGTGGCTGGATCATTGTTTGAACCTGCAGGGAATTCTCCATCCTGAGAGATGCAGAGGCTTCGCTCCAGAGTCATAAGCTCTACTTCTGTCAGAGTCTGCAGCAGGTCCCTGAAGTGAAAACACAATCATGATTCACAGACATTTTCTGAAGTAATTTAATTAATCTTAGCGCTGATGCAATTTAATAATTAAAGAATTATGAATGTCAGTCCTACATAATTACTGCCAAGACCGTATACAATGGTATTTTTTTGGCAGTGAGATTTAATTGTTTTCCACTTATAAACAAAATCAAAGCTGTAATTAGAACACATTACATTCTCGCAGACAAAAAGTGAAAAGTTTTATCCAGTAATGTACTCCCGATTATTAAACTCAGGCGCTAACACATTACAAAGTGGTTTAGTTTTTTCAAAGTTCGAAATTGCAGGAGTTTTCAGGGAGAAATAACAAATTGGGAGTGTGGCAAGAGATGATTGTGAAATACACGAGACTCCGGTGGAAAAAGGGGAGTGTTGGCAGGTAAGGTCATAGTTAATTTAACCCTTCCAGGTGCAAGTTATAACCCTTATGCTGTGTTTACACCAGATGCAGCACGCGTGAGTAAATCATGCTCTCCGTGTGTTAATAGAGGTGTGAACATTTAGAGTTTAGACACTTCGTTCGAGCGTCCGACTGAGCCTAGCCCAGTTTGATAAACTGTTGTCTGGTATCGGCAAGAGGATTTCTCCTCAGTACACCAACAACAGACACAACGTCATAATCATGCCCCTACAAGAGCAACCTCCTGATTGGTTAACACAGACACGAATGTCCACTAAAGTTGAGCGATCCGCAAGTCAAGCGTTCAAATCGCTTAACTCACGGCGCTTTATTCTAGCTGCCTCATTCACGTGAAACGCACCACAGGATGTCTATTCGCATCTTTGCGTTGACTTAACATGTAAATCACTCGCGATTGACGCTTCTTCTGCGTCTGGTGTGACCGCAGCATTAAACTGACCCCATTCATGAGTTACTTAGAACACACCCCTTTCATATTTCCATGGTGATGAGCACCATGCACTACTTAGGTCAGATTTGTGCAGCTGGATTTACAACACATCAATTCATCAACTGTTTAATGGATTAATAAAACAGATTAAACTGTTCTAGTTGACCTATATGACCTATTATAAACAGATACTGTATAGACCACCAGCGCCTCATCCTGTTCCTGGAGATCTACCTTCCTGCAGAGTTCAGCTGCAACCTTGATCAAACACACCTGTTTTTAATTACCAAGTGCTCCTTCAGATCCTACTACTAGTTGATTTAGTTGTGTTTGATCAGGATTGGAGTTCAACTCTGCAGGAAGGTAGATCTCCAGAAACAGGACTAAGCACCCCTGGTATAGATTGCATGTAGGATGACAAAACCAGAAACCAACAATGAAAGTAACAGTTCACCTAAAAATGAAAATTTACTAAATATTTACTTGGATTTAAATATTTATGATTTTCTATTTTCTGTTAAACCCAAAAGTTGATATTTTGAAGAATAAAATTCAGTGGTTACCAGACTGCGACTTTCTTCGGAATATCTTCTTTTGTGTTTACACAGACAAAATTAACTCATACACGTTTTTAAAGTCCCTTTAAGGCAAGTCATTTCAATTGGCAGCCATCTTTGAAATGCCTCTTGGGCAGTATGCTCAGGCATTCTGTTTAAATGGGGAATCATAAAATTCTCCAAAATTGCTTGCCAAACTTACAACTAAATTTTGTTATTAGGAATCACCAATAAAATTAAAACAACAACTGTCCCTTTAGTATAATTTCTAAACGTTTGAGTCACACAAAATCTGCAGAAATTCACGTCTGGTCCGAGCACCTCCTCCAAAGAATCGTCAGTCTATAGCGAACAATGATGGACTCCTGTACTAGAAAGTGGGGCTTTATTTGCCATATTGACTGTTACACTTTTCCCCATTTAAAACTATACGAGTGACACGTCTTGTGTACTCTATAGTCTTTGTTAAGAGTGAGTAAACAACAAGATGTTCCATTTAGGGTGAACCATCCCTGATGCCCCATTCAAATTTTGACATACTTCACATGCTTGTGCTACCACCAAAACAGCACAAATGGAGTGTCAAGGTCTGGTCACAAGTCTTCACTTGATGTGAATTTGCAGGTCAGAGTTAATCAAACTTTTCACTAACTTGCATTTGCAGTATCCTGCATTCACATCTGTTTGAATAGAAGTCCATGGAACAAAACAGGTAGTGTGTCCAGGCATGAGCCCTAAACTTTGAAGCTGTAGATTTGTAGTGCTGCTGAAAAGTGGAGTTGAGCATGTATTCATGGCCTTCTGATATTAGTTAAAAAGATTTTAGGGTGCCATAGAGCATGATGTCATGTCTGTCACTTTGTTGACAGCTAAAGGCATAGTTTAAACAAAAATGACAATGTACATATAAATATAAATCACAAAGGTGACCTTCTTCTTCAGTAGTACATTAAAGAGGATTTTTTATCTGAATCTGGTAATTCATATAATGCAATTCAATGGTCCCCCATTTTTTAACTAAAAATAAATGCATACAAATGTTCACTGGCATAACACAACTATAAGCTCATGCTCAATACACTCACATGTACACTGATACATGTTTGCCGGGATGTGGATTAAAGCTAACAATATTGTAAATAATGTTCCATTTCATACATTGACTGATTCATAAGACCTCCATGTAGCATCAGGAGTCATGCTTATTGAAACAGGTCACCAAAGACCACAAATTCTGCAAAACGTTTTATTTAAGGTTTTACTCAGTATGAGAAAAATAGTTACTTTAAATGATAATGATAAGTTAAATTAAATGATAATAAGGATAATATTTTGGACAAACTATCCCTTTAAGTGTCTAAATCTAAAGTCTGCTCAAAGTCAAGTGTGGCTGCCTCTTTTAAGTTTAGACAACCTCATGCTTTTGTGGTGCAGTGTTCAGACATGGTGTAAGCCTTTATTACATCACTGACTAAAAATACCAACCAATCAACCTAAAACAAAAACAGACAAAAAAAAAAACAAAAAAAAAAAAAAAACTAAAATGATCCATAAAAACAAAATCAAAAATCCAACAAAAGCCCCCAATAAAATTGTATATATTTGTAAAAAAAAAAAAAAAAACAATAACAATCATTTTAACTAATCCACTAATTATGACCAAAATCCACCCCCCTCCTCCCCCTCAACATCTGCATTCGAAAATCAAATCAGTGAACAGCTATGGTGAACACAAACCATACCTTATTTTTCTCAGCAAAGTACGGAAAGGCCGGAAGAGTTCAGACATGTCCTCTGGTTTGCGGTCAAGGTTAAGAGGCCCTTCGGAGTAAATAACAAGGCCACTAATGCAAGAAAACATAAAGTATAGCATTACCAAGCGAGCAGAAACAAATATATGAATGACATATACAGCGTGAGGAAAATGAACACTTAAAAACAAATCCTTAGAGCGGCGAATCACCTACCAGACAATGGCAAGTCTAGGAATTGTAAACATAAGAGCTGGTTCATAGTCGTCAATCATATCTTGAGTAAGATACTCAAGCTTTAGGGCCCTTAAGATGGGAACACAAAACATTGGCTTATTAATACTGTTTAAATTAAAGTCATTTAATTTATAAAAACTTGTAGCACTATAAATTTATCATGCTGTGCATTGTATTTTGAGTTAGTTGTCAATACCCAGACCTAGTTTTAAAGAATTACCTCTCGACTGTCTCACAGAAGAGCACAATCACTTCCTGCTGAATGTAATACTCCTTAGGAGACTTCACAGGCACCATGGCTGACACATAACTACAGCAAACAGATATGCGATATCATTACAAAATGTTAATGCATACACACTCAGGCCAGTTTCACACTGCAAGTGTGAACGATATATGACCAGCTGCAGACACAAAGTATTCCTACAAGAAGCATTTGTAGAGCGTGAAAAGTTTTATGCTTTCTATATAATATAATTCAATAAATGAATAAATAATAAACTTGATTATTTTTCCATTGCATTCATGCTTATCTGTATATAAAACAGAACTATATTCTTAATAAAATGGTCCCTTTCTTAATGCATTATCTTATTCTATGAACTGTTTTCTTTTCACCACCATGTCCCTGTCGTAAAGCAGTTTATTTCTCATATTGTTGGGCTATATTTTTTTTACCCCATATGTTTGCACTCGAACAGAATAATTAAACATGCATTGTTCTGTACATACATGTTATGCTACAAGTATATGTTCCTGTAGCCTGCTGATTTTGCATGATAAATTGTCTTTTGACAAATACTCTAGATAAAGCACACTAGGCATATGTATACTGTGCATTTTGTGCGTTTATAGATATTTTTGTGTGAAATCATATTTATGTTGGCCATCAAAAGTGTGCTGTCACTTAATTTACAGCAAAACCATTCTTATAGCGCTTCTGCTTAAAATGTACTCACTTGTTAATATGCACAGCAAAAAAAAATAAAAAAAATGTGCAGATAAAAAGTCCATATTGATGAAAGTACATAGTATACCTTTTAAAATTCAGGTGCTAATATTGTATTGTTTAGGAACTAATATGTACCTTTAAGGTATCTAATGGAAACACATGAATATACAGCTTGGAAAATAAGTACTGAACACGTCACCATTTTTCTCAGAAAAAACTTATTTCTTAAGGTGCCATTGACTTGACATTTTCCCCGGATGTTGGTAACAAGTAAAGAAATGCAAATATGCAAAGAAAACAAAGCTAAATAGTTTAAAAATGAAGTTGCGTTATAAAATAAAATTACACAAGGGAAAAAAGTATTGAACACATGAAGGGAGCTGTAGAAAGGCAGTAAAAGCCCAGACAGCAGATGAAATCTCTCAGTAGTTCTTCAGCAACCCTCTGCCCTTCTTCATTGTAAATTAATATCAGCTGCTTCAGTCCAACATCTACATTATCAGATGATGAAGATGAAACCTGAGTGGACATTTCAGCAAGACAATGATCCAAAACACAGCCGAGGAAACTCTCAGATCCTTTTTAGAAAAAAGAAAATCAAGCTGTGAATGACCCGGCCAATCAACCGACTTAAATCCAATATAAAATACAAATTAAAGCTCTGATTTGATAGACGAGACCCGCAGAACCATCAAGATTTTTACACACTGTTGAAGTCTATGAAAAAAAAATGCTCCACATGAGAGGCATCTTTAAGCTGCCATCCCCAAAAAAAGCTTTTTATATAAATTATTAAACACATTTTTGTAGTTCAGTGCTTTCTCCTTGTGTCATTTCATTGTTATTACATATTTTCAGATTTTTTTATTTTGTTTTATTTTTATGTTTGTAATGTTTGGATTATTACCAAAATCTGGTTCAATTACATGTCAACAGCCCCTTTAGAAATATTATTCTCAGCAAAAAAAAAACTTCGATACTTATTTTTCCCACTGTAAATACATCAACTCTAATACAGATAGTGTAACCTTATTTCCTAGAGTGTATGAGCACTAATAAACAAATAGTATATGAATAATATAAATGGATGTAAAAATCTAAAATTGAAGGTACCTGAGCTCAAACTCCGCAAAGAGGCCATCAAAGTGCCGTAGCACCTCCTTCATGCGCTCGGTGTAGTGGTTGAGATCTCGTAACGCTTGGTCTCGGGTGATGTTGCGCACTTCCTCCAGGCTCCGGGTGAGGTCTTTAGCCAGCGGTCTCATGGCCATGCTCTCAATCTCACGATTCATGATGATCGATCCTGCTGCCAGGCACTGAAGAGAGGAGGAGGAATAATAATAATCATAATAATAGAGTCACTCCTATCCAGTTACGCCCTGATTCATGGCCACAAATGACAGACTATTTGTAAAATTATTATGATAAAATACTGTTTTCCAGTAAAGCATTTTATCAGCATGTTGATTTAAAAGTTAAAGAGAAAGATCTCTAGTGATGAGCAGTTGGTGTGCTTTACCTCTGCCCCAAACCACAGCTGCCCGGCAAGGTTGTCATGGCGGATCTCTTCTGGGAACTTCACACAGAAGTCTCTGTTGGCTCGCTCTTCAGGTATGCATTCATCCATGATCTGATTTATGATGTTTAACACATTGTCCTATAAATACAAGCAGAAGATACACAACAGAGTTAGAGTGTTTACTTAAGGGGTTTCAATATGTGTGAAAACACAATTATCCTTTTTCCAAGACAATCTCAGTCATGGGTAATTATTGAATAAGAATTATTTGTAAACATTCTTAGAGACTGCATTTACAAGCTAAGAACAACTAGAATTATACATTCTATACAAAAATTACCATTGTTTAAAATAAAAACAATTCCACATTTTTTTTTTATTTCATTTTACAACCTCTGGTAGAAATAAATATGGGGTTATTACTTTTTCCTGGGACAGTCTAGTGTATTTCAACTGGTGATTAAATAATCTTTCCTAAAATTCCATTGCTGAGCACAAGCTATAAAATGCCTAAATCAATGTCAGCTATTTATATGACATGTTATGTATGATGTGTCATTTATGTGTCTTTCTATAGGACATGAATGCATTAATACAGCAGTGCTGTATTAGCTGCGTTTCCACTGCCAGGCCAAAAGCGAGCATTCTTCCACTATTGCTTCTGGGCTTGATCCGGCCTCATCGAGCCTTACTGGGAGACAACGGCCAGGGATTTTTGACTTAAGGGGTTTTCATACCAGATTTCCAGTTAACATCAATAGCTAAAACATTTTATACATTTAAATTAAGTTGAGTTCATAACACAGACAGCACACTTTTCAGACAGCAGTGAGTGTCATTGTATTTCTACAATGAAGACATTATATTAATTTATGCTTGTTTTATGCAGATGCACTGCCTAGAAATTTACAATTATTATGATTTCTAGGGCGTCACGGTGGCTCAGTGGTTAGCACTGTCACATCACAGCAAGAAGATTGCTGGTTTAAGTCCCAGCTGGGCCAGTTGGTGTATCTGTGTGGAGTTTGCATGTTCTCCCCGTGTTTGTGTGGGTTTCCTCTGAGTGCTCTGGTTTCCCCCACAGTCTAAAGACATGTGCTATAGATAAATTAAATAAACTAAATTGGCTGCAGTGTATGTGTGAATGAGTGTATATGGATGTTAGCCAGTACTGGGTTGCAGCTGGAAGGGCATTCCCTCTGTATAACATATTCTGGATAAGTTGGCAGTTCATTCCGCTGTGGCGACCCCTGCTAATAAAAGGGTAAAACTTTGAGGTATTATCACATCGCGCAGAGTATTTTATTACCATTTGCGACTATGATGCATGGAAAAGACTCCCATACATCAGACTTTGCTGATGTGGGTTTCCTAACAGTAAACTGACCACTTTCTAATGCAAGCTGAACGGCCTTCAAAGGCAGCACATCTTTACTTTGCTCCAGTGAAGCCCACTCTGAAAACCGTTATGCAGATGATGCGCACACAGACTGTGTGAAAAAGTGCACCTGCAAAAAGCACTGGTCATGCGTTCATCATATGTAACATTTGTGAACACTGGCTGTACCGGTGCTCAATAAGAATGAGGAAATCACATATATGCTTTTTCGAAATAACGTTGGGACTCTGGAGCGCTATATTGTTAGACTGCCCACTCCCTTTCAAATTACACCAGAGTTACCGACCACGGACCACCTTCAGCATTTTATTCTGAAATTTATTCTCGTGCCACAAGATATCTGGTCGGGTCCCACAGCTCCCGCAGTACAGCCCTAAATGCAGACCTCTATAAACACTGCATAAAAAGTAAAGGAAAACACACTAGCTAAAATGGACGAAACCAGACTAAACTCTTTACTGTTAAATGGGTAATTGGAGAGAAGGGATTGACCTGGCAGGAGCGGAACTGGTTGACCAGCAGGGTGCACCTCTGAGGGTCCTTTCTCCCATCCAGACTGTCCAGCTCAGTGGCCACCTGGTTCAGCTCTTCATCTGCATAGTAGAACTGGGCCAGCAGCTGCGGATCTGACCTCTGCATGGAAAAGCAGAATGTAAAAGAAGAGAGAAAATGTAAACAGATGGTCTGAATGATGTAATCAAGCACCAGACCATCAAACAAACTAGTGCACAAAGTAATCAAGCAGCAAGCAGTATATGTTATGTGTAAAAACATTCTACTTTGTAAAGGTGCGTCTTTCAGTAACAGCCATTCACACACATCTGCTAAATTCTAGATGTCAGCACTGGTTTAAATAGCGTTGATGAAGATTTTAGACCTTTGGACCCCTTCTGCTCTACTGGGCACTCAATGGGGAACAGGTATTTCACCATATTGTGGACACTGAATACATTACAAGCTTTGTTTCAAACCATTTAAGTTCTAACAAAGAAATCAAAACTGAAAAAAATTGACTGAATTGACGCTATTTTATTTTTTGAATTTGGGATCACATATGATGCTTTTTATATTACATTTTCAAAAAATTTTAATGTACGTTTATTGTGAATATACATGTAGAATGCAATGAAAGTACAATAAATATCAAGACAGTGATAAACAAGAAAAAATAGAAAAATTATTTCAAAACAAATCCCATTGAAGTCAATAGTTACAGGTTTTCAGCATTTTTCAAAGCATCTTCTTTGTGATCAATAGAATAAAGAAACTTATAAAGGTTCGTGACAAGGGGAGAATGAGTTTTTAGTTTTGGGTGAACCAGTTCTTTAATGTAATAATATTAATATTAGCAATATTTTATGTTGTGTTAGGGTTAAGGTTTGGTGTTGGGTTATTCCTTATAAGTAAAAGTATATACATGTAAGAAGCACACAGTAAAATATAGTGTTTCTAAAGTGTCATAATACAATGCTGTGGGTAATTATCAGGGCATTACTATATTAATTTTATTATTATCATCATCATTTAGGCCTGTAGCCAGCCTGGTTAAAGGGGTGGGACCTTTTGCAGTTATTCACTGTTTTAATAGCATTTTAGTGACATTTTAAGCACAATTATTTTTGCTGGATTAACTAGTTGGATGGTCATTATAAACATAATTTTTGATGTACCAAAACATTTCCTAAAGATTTAGAATGAAGAAATATGAGAACAACAGTTATTTTTTCTAAATCAAATTTAATGCATCATATATCATTAGAAAGAAAATAGAATTATGTTAGTTTTTATGTTAAAAACTAGCATATTGTCATTTAAATATAATTTATTTAAATAACAAACTGGCCAGCACATTTAATTTTCCTCAGTCACACTGAAGGGACAGCTAGCAGAGGATTACGCTTGGTGTTAAAGACTTCTTTGATGGGTTATTTTCACAATTTATGATGGCATAGTAGTCAAAATAGGACAAAGGAGCTCATGTATTGGACAAATTCTGAACCTTTGTCAGTCTTTCGAACCACCTGAAGCATGGACACCTCCGAATGGTGTTAAGTGTCACATACTGTATTTATAAGGTATAATTCACAAAAATTCTAAATTTTTGTCTTAAATGTTATGAGATCTTCCAGCTACGAAATTACGCATGAGCTGACACACTGTTTGTGTACTACAGAGAGGACGCACGCATGCACGCCAATAGCTAATGTTTAAATCCAAAAATGTGAATTAACTTTACACGCAAAACAGAAATATCGCATAAAAGAAGTGTGAATAAAGCAGCGTTTCCATCCAACGAGATCAAATACATTGGTTAAGTGCAAAAGTACATGTTATGAGAAACCGGGTACAGCTAAATTTGGCTAAATTCTTTAACCTTCAATAGAATAAAAGCTCTGGCATAGCTAGCAATACTAACTACAAACATGAAGAAGGTAGATAGTGTGGTGTTATCTGCCATAGTTGTGCTACAGTATTTGGACTGCCTCCAGACTGTGAAGTCTCTGTTTTCCTGAACTGTGACTGTTTGTAATCTGCAAGGGAATCTGGCTGGAAGTGGCACGTGGCTGCGACATGGAGCACAGCTGAGACTAACAAAAGTAATAATAAGAATAAGAATAATAAATAAATCAGTGTTGGGAAAGTTACTTTTGAAAGTAATGCATTACAATATTGAGTTACTCCACAAAAAAGTAACTAGTTGCGTCACTTAGTTACTTTTTATGGCAATTAATGGTAAGTTACTCTTGAGTTATTATTTCTGACCTGACTAAGGCTTGATCTCTTTCAGAACTTGCAGGGTTTATTCTTTTCTTTTTTATAATAGAGGAGCTTTGCAATTAACAACACACTGTATAACTTTAATTTACCTTTAAATCATAAAAAACTAATAATTTATGACAATGTTATCTTCTGAGAACGTCCTGACCTAGCGCTCTACTGTACATACAGATTAATGGCAGTTTAAAGCAATGTGTTTGATGCTTTTTTACTTTTAGTTTTATTAGTGAAATAAAATCATTGTTCATTGGGACTATATGGGCCAGTAGGTACATGATTCTGGTGATATGATAACCTTGGATAAAAATATCACAGCTTGCTTCACGGTTTTGTGATTACTGTTCTAAAATATATACTCTGGGTAAAAAACAAAAACTTTTTTCCCATTTAAACACAATTTATTTTATTTTGAAAAACATTTAAAATATTTTGGAACAATAAACATGTCAGGCTTCTGCTGTCACAGACTTCTGCTGTCTTTATTAGTTTAAAAAAAACAGATTTCCTTACTATTTAAAACGGTTGTCCTACAAAACTTAAAAAAATATAAAAAAAACCCATAAAAAATAAAAACTTACATATAGGAAAGGTATCACAGAAAATGTTTGGTTTTAAATCCTTGAATTTTCCAAACCGCTGTATAACTTGAAAACGTTTATTTTCTCATGTCTAATTGAGACTACAATCCCCTTTTACTTTTCCTCATGTGCTCAGAATAATGAGAATACTTCCATCACGACAAGTAAAGGCTGATTTATACTTTCGCCTGGTGCCGCGTCATGGACCTCCGCTGACTGCGCGCGCACCTCACAAAACGGTCAAGGCTTTTATAGTTGACGTACTCGCTGTAGTGATATTCTTTAAAATGACAGGGTGCGGTCAAAAGAGTCAGACAAATAAACAGAGAAGTAGGAAGTTTCCGGAACTACTTCATATTATTAATATCGATCAAGATTTTTTAACTAATTACTTTTATTATTTTTAGAAAATATTTGAATGATTATAAAAATGTTTTATAACCATTCAAGATTTTTTTATCAAATTTTGATGCATCACATGCTTTTGTTTATATTTCGGACAATTTTTCCTATTAAAGTTTATTAACATATCAACAACAACAGAACATGGGTTTCTCTACAAATATGTTTTTATTATGGTAAGAATAAAAGCAAAACAGTTTTTAGATTATCCCTCTCCACAATTCACATATTACTGTCTGGCTAGTACTTATGTCCTAAAAAGGCAATAATGGTCTAACATTCGTGACCATTATCACCAATAAAGGCCAGAAAAATAGGGCATCCGCATGTTGTAAACCGATAGGTTCAATTAGTCTTTTCCAGAGATCAAAGAAATAATTTTTGCTTAATTATAGTTTGAAACTAATAAGTTGTTTTAAATTCAAAATGAATGGTGAAATAACATATTTCTGTAATTGTGCATTAAAACCACATGGGTGTGCACTTTTGCCATGGCCTATCTTTTTGGTTTTAACAAACTTATCCCTCTGTTTTTTTTTACTTTTTACAAATACTTTCCTTTCTGTTCTACGGCCATTGCAAATTCTAGCCAAGAATTATTGGCCATCTGGTTCGCCATATGATCACGCATGGACGGATCATAAAGATGTCTATACAGGCATACCTGTACATTTCAGACAAAATATCTTCAAAGTGATTCATATTCAACTCAAACAAAATATGGCACTGCACAAACTCTTCTTTCGAGTCTCAAAAGAATTTGTATGCTCCACCAGCCGAAATCATGTCATGCGTACCCAAAGCAAACCTCCACAAACACAGCGATGACGTCACATTCGCGTGCACTCAAGCGAACGTGTTTTTTATTGCATTATTATAAAAAAAAGTGTTTTATGTTTTTTTCTTTTTTTTTGGTTTTGCTCTTTAGCCTGTATATCTAATGTGAATATTGTATAAAAAAGTTTAAAATTGCAATACTTGTATAATAATCTAAATTGTATTATACAGTTTCTTGGGATTAATAAAAAAAATTACAATAATAATAAAAAACTAGCGAATGTGTCTAACCAGACTTCTTGGTTTCTGTCTGTTTCTGCATAAAGAAAATTCTCTCATTGAGGGCCGGATTTAACATTAGTTTTAATTCAGCAATTTATTTTTTAAAAGCGATTTACTAAACTAAAAAGTAACCTGCTAAATGAAGTAAAAAAACTTGCATTACATTTTTTTAAAAAGTAACTCAAATATATATTTTTTTGAAGTAATGTGTTACTTTACTCATTATTTAGAAAAGTAATATTACAAGTAATCTGTGTTACTTGTTTAGCATGCTATCAAACATTGAATTTCCTTCAATATCACACAGAACTAAAATTGCGCAGTTCAAAAAGCTTGTATAAGAAAAGAAATCAATATTGTTTTGCTTTGTGCAGCTGTTTGGGTTGAGCTTTACAACACATCAAAGTGATGATAATGATGTCCAACTATAGCTTTATGGTTATAGTACTGTTATAAAATTACAACAACATTGATAGAAAGGATGTGTCAAATGTTGCAGTGACAATCTTTTCTCGTCTCTTTTGTTTATTTTAACCATTAACATTCAATATAAGTACATAAAAAAACATAATAAAATAACTACATAAATAAAGAACAAAACAGAACAATTGACAATTTTTTAAGCGAAGCTAAATTCTTTTTAAAATGTTCTTATTTCACTGATTTCATATGCAAGCATTCTTTAAATATAATATAATATATTACAATATATTATAATATAATATATAACATAATAAATTATAATATAATATAATATAATATTATATAATTTAATATAATATAATATAGTTTACCTCCATAGTTTATTCCTGACGACAACAAGAGTGCTGTTTGTGAAGAATGTCTCCAAGTGAGCCACAATGATGGAGGCAGAACTGCACCCATGGGCCAAGGCTTCTTTGACAACAATGAGTGTTTGTATGGATCAAGAAGTGCCTTGGGTTTAACTCCAACAAAACACTCACATCTTGTTGTAAGCTTATTATTAATATTTGAAGAAACACACTTGATGTCTAATAGAAAGCCTTTAATGTAATAAACATCAGTTGACAGCAAAACACGATTGCATCAAATGCCTGAGATGTGGATTGCAAGAATCTTTCATCACCAAAGCCATTGTTTGCTGTGGTGAAATGTGGTTTTTGATGTGTAAAACAGAAGTTGCTGATGACACACAAAGAGCTTTTAAAACTCAGCAAACTGAATATAGAAAACAGAAATATTTCCCTTCTCATTTAAATGCATTAGCATACATTTTCATACGTTGTTACTACACTGTAATAGATGATTAATAAGTCATGACACCAAATGGTTTTGTTAATAAATCAAAAAAGGTAAACAAAATAAGTTGAAGCTGAAAACTATAAAATATATATAAACTATAAAATTGCTCATTGTAAATAAAAACAAGCTAAAATTAAACTAAACAGTAATAAACAAACAAACAAATTAAAATGAAAAATGAACAAAAATTGAAAACTAAAATATTAAAATATTTTTTAAAAGTTACCTCAAAATATCAATAACTATAATAGGACATACATATTACAAAAATAAAAGTATATGATAATAAGTTGACAAACATTGTTAAGGCTACAATAATTTCCAACGTTATTGTTAATTGAAATATGACAGAAATAAGTTTAAGATGAAGCTAAAAAAAACTAACTGGAAAACTAAAAACTAAATAAGTGTTAATAGTATTTTATAACAAAAAATAACAAACATAAAACTATCACAGAAACACATACAAGTGCTAAAGAAAAAATAAATATAAAATAATAAAAAATATAAACATGCTAGTCAAAATATTTCAAGCAACAAAATATAGTATATAAATAATATAAAATAATAATGAATACTGCATATTCTAACAAAATATGATTGAAAATAGCTGACAGAATGCCACCCAGCTGTGAATATGCCAATTCAATGTAAAGGGACAAATTCATCCGACAGACCAGTAAAGGGCTGTGATTTAAAGCGCAGTAAAGATCCTACCCACACACACAGGTTGGCATTTGATGCCAAGGTTGGTCACATTATAAGATGCCCAAAAGCTGTCTAGGTAGACAGCTCACATCAAATAACAGTCAAATAACTGCCCATGTACATA
Source organism: Danio tinwini (assembly GCA_903798205.1). NCBI lineage: Eukaryota > Metazoa > Chordata > Actinopteri > Cypriniformes > Danionidae > Danio > Danio tinwini. The sequence continues at coordinate 682,683 of CAIGQZ010032689.1, forward strand.
TTTTGCATAATACGACGCCCCAAAATGCTGTCAATGTAGGCTGCCTACATCATATGATGTCCCAAGTAGACAGCTCGATAGATTTTTAAACACAGTCACTTCATAATAAAAATATATTCCAATTAGTATTTATTAACTGGACTGATGGCAAGCTTACCTTTGGCTTATAAAGCCACTTTCGGAAGCGATTCATCATCGGTCACCTCGCCAGTTTAGCGGCAGCTCCGTACCAAACCCGAACAGGACCTTTAAACCCGCACACAAACACACAGCACAGCTAGCGAGCTAAGCTAGCGGCCGTTCTTCAACAAATCCGCGCTGACACCGTTAAGTAGAGACCAAAAAACAGACACGGGCAATGTTAATCCACTATTAATTAATCGCAGGCTCGGACTCTGCCCTTATATTCAGCAGTCGAGTGGTTGTCTTTGTCCCCAAACACACGAGCTGCTCATGACTAAGCTATTGAGCTACTGTAGCCAGCGCTCGGTCTGACCGCGGAAGTTGCGCTGCTTGATTGATTACACCGGGGTTGCCAAGCACTCCGTGCTTTTTATTTCTAAATGTAGTAAATAATCACTATTTATAGAATATATTTACAGTTATAGAAAAATAATAATTCAGCATAATTTCGATATGTGAGTGTAAAATGGTTGAGTAAACATTAGGGGAAATGTTAATTTGCGTATATAAATTACTGATAATGTGTAAGCCAAATTGTATGTATAAAAAAATCCTGTTTCTCAGTCTTAAAAAAATGCATAAACATGATTAACACATGCACCTTTTTGTTTGTTCATACCAAAAAAGTTCTAATATTTGTGTGCGTGGTATGTGTTTGTTTTATTCTGTAAACTAATGACCTTTTTTCATATATAAAATAAACATTTTGAATGTTATGAAAGAATGTTATGACACTTTTATGGAAAAACAAAACAAATATTAACACTTTAAATTTCAAGTGGTCTGTACACACACACACACACACACACACACACACACACACACACGCACACACACACACACACACACACACACACACACACACACACATACACACACACACACACACACACACAAACACACACACACAAACTGTACACACACGTAAAAATGTTTTATTATTTAGAATGTATATATTTATTATCTACTTATTCACACATTATTGAACCTATTCTATTTTTTTTACTTTTTTAATATAAAGGTGTTGTTTTGATTTTTTTATATTACTTTGATGTTTTTTGGGGGGGACAAGAGAACAAAGGGAACAGCACAGAGAATAGTAACAATTAAGCGAGTGACGTTTCCTTTGAGGAAAAGTCACACCGCCTCGCTGTTGCCAGGCAACAGCAAAACATTGTAGACTGCCGGATGGATATTTTTTCATCGCAGGACATTATCACACGTATACATCTATTTCTTTAGTTTAAGACAGCATTTTAGGACACTTTTTCCTCTCAAAGTTTTTTATTAAAATGCTTCGGCAATCTGAATAAGATGCGTTAAAGCTGAACAACTATCTATATTTGAGACCCTATCTATCGACCCAAAAGTATTTTCAGTTTGGCTGAGAAATCCAGTGAGGATGAACTACAAAGAACTTGTCAACGAAGTTGCAAGGTTCCTGGACGAGTTTCAAGAAGACAAACAATGCATTGACAGTTTTACACAGGATACTGCCAAGAATCTTCAGGTAGGTCTTTTCTTTTTGACTTAAAGTAGGCCTATTTTCCTATCTTCTTACAGTTTTGGGTGCAATTGGATACAAAGTAACTAGTTACTGCAATTAATTAATTACAGTTACTTATAATGTACTTGGTTAAAAACTGTTCATAACTTCAATAGTTCTGGATCAATCAATTAAGAGAAGCAGAGTAATTTATTTAGTAACTAATTTTTTTAGTAGATTGAACATGCTTGAGAAACTATGAACATTCATTCATTAATTTTTCTTTTGGCTTAGTTCCTTTATTAATCCGGGGTCGCCACAGCGGAATGAACTGCCAGCTTACACTATACATATACACACATGACACACTCTATACATATGCACACATGATACACTCTATAGATATACACACACATGATACACTCCATACATATACACAAACATGATACACTCCATACCATACATATACACACATGATACACTCTATACATATACACTCTATACATATGCACACATGATACAAATACACACACATGATACACTCTATAGATATACACTCTATATATATGCACACATGATCCACTCGATAAATATACATTCTATACATATTGACTCCATACATATACACACACATGCACAAGATACACTCCATACATATACACACATGATAGACATGCACACATGATACACTCTATACACAGTACACTCCATACATATGCACACATGAAACACTCTATAGATATACATTCTATACATATGATACACTCCATACATACAAACACACATGATACACTCCATACATATACACACACGATACATTCTATAGATATTTACTATACATATACACACAATTCATTCCATACATGTACACACAGGATACATTCTATAGATATACACTATACATATGCACACATGTTACTTTCTATATATATATATATATATATGTATACACACATACATACATACATGCAATACATTTGCACACATGATACACTCCATGTATATACACACGATAGATCTTTTACATTTACGAACATGATACACTATAGATATACATACATACATGTCATGGTCTGGGATAGAACCCGGGTCTCTGGCATGAAAGTTGAGGCACCTAACCACTGGGCTACAGGGAATTGATGGTCCCATACGCACATGATACACTCCATATATATACACACATGATAGATCTTTATACATATACATATGATACGCTCTATACATATGCACACGATACACTCTATACATGATACACATGATACATTCACGATTCACTCAGTACATATTCACACATGATACACTTTATAGATATAAAATCCATACATATACACACACTCTATACATACACACACACACACACACCATAATACACTCTATAGATATACATACTATACATATGCACACATGGTACACTCCATAAATATACCCACATGATACACATACAAACATGATACACTATAGATATACATACACATCAGGGTCTGGACTAGAACCCAGGTCTCTGGCGTGAAAGGTGAGGCACCTAACCACTGGGCTTGATGGTCTTATACAAACGAAAGGACATGATGCACTCCATACACTTATACACATGATTCAATCCATACATATGCACACGATACACTCCATACATATGATTCTATAGATATACACTATACATATGTTACACTCTATACATATACACACACACGATTCACTCCATACATATGCATACATGATACACTCTATAGATATAAACTCCATACATATATTTACACATGATACATATACACACAATTTACTCCATACATATGCACATATGATACACTCTATAGATATACACACATGATTCACTCCAGATACACTCCATACATATGTACACATGATACATATACACACGATTTACTCCATACATATGCACACATGATACACTCTATAGATATACACTCCATACATATGCACCCATGATTCACTCTATATACATATACACACATGATACATTCCATACTTAAACACACAC
>CAIGQZ010032689.1:688817-716694 GCA_903798205.1 Danio tinwini
TATAGATATACACTCCATACATATGCACTCTATACATATACACACATGATACGCTCTATACATATGCACACATGATACACATGCACTCTATACATATACACACTCCATACACTCTATGCACACTGTAGATATACACTCCATGCATATGCACATACACACTCCATATATATGCACACATGATACACTCCATACTTGTGCACACTCTATACATATACACACATGGTACACTCCATATATATGCACACATGATACACTCTATAGATATAAACTCTATACATATGCACACATGATACACTCCATACATATACACACATGATACACTCCATACATATGCACTCTATAAATATACACTCTATACATATGCACACATGATACACTCCATACATATCTGGGATAGAACCCAGGTTGTTGGTATGAAAGTTGAGTTACTTAACCACTGAGCTATTAGGAGTTGATGAACCCCTGCAAGCGAACCCCTGCAAGCGACATGATACACTCCATAAATATACACACACAATACCCTCCATACAAATATACACACATGATTCATTCCATACTTGATACACTCTATACATATACACACACGATACATTCCATACTTGATACACTCTACACATAGACACACACACGATACACTCTATACATATACACACATGATACACTCTATACATATACACACATGATACACTCTATACATATGCACTCTATACATATAAACACTCCATACATATATACACACACACATGATACACTCTATAGATATACACTCCATACCTATGCACACACATGATACACTCTATACACACTATAGATATACACTCCATACATATGCACACATGATACACTCCATACATATGCACTCTATACATAAACACACATGACACACTCTATACATACACACACACATGATACACTCCATACATATGCACAAATAATACACTCTATACATATACACAAACACACGATACACTCCATACATATGCACACATGATACACTCTATAGATATACACTCCATACAAATACACACACATGCAGACATGATACACTCTATACCAGGGGTGGGCAAACTCGGTCCTGGAAGGCCGGTGCCCTGCATAGTTTAGCTCCAACTCTAACCAAAAACACCTGAACATGCTAATCAGTGTCTTCAAGATAACTAGACATATACACACTTTATACATATGCACACATGATATACTCTATACATATACACACACATGATACACTCTATAGATATACACTCCATACATATACACATATGCACTCTATACATATACATACACATGATACACTCTATACATATACACACACACATGATGTACTCTATAGATATACACTCTATACATATACACACATGACACACTCCAGACATATACACACACGATACACTCCATACAAATATACACACATAATACACTCCATACATATGCACACACAATATACACTCCAGACATATACACACTCTATACATATGCACACATGATATACTCTATACATATACACTTTACATATGCTCACTCCATACAGGTGCACAAATGATACACTATATATATACACTCTATACATATACACACTCCATACATATACACACGATACACTCTATAGATATACACTCTATACATATACACACATGATACACTCCATACAAATACACATTCTATACATATGCACACATGACAAATAAATGTATAATAGTAATAATACTCTAATTTGTAATAAATATTTTAAAAAGTATTAATTAAAATAATATATTTATCATTTTAGGTATTTAAAAATAAACGGGGGTGGCTTGGTTGTGGGGACGTGGCTTGTGGATCTGGGTGGGGCTTAAATTCTCACTCCAAACTAAACCCAAAAGTTGGCAGCCCTGCTTAAAGAGAACATGCAAACTTCACACCGAAAGCCAACTGACCCAGCCGGGACTCGAACCAGCAACCTTCTTGCTGTGCGGCGACAGCACTCTATAAACAGAAAATCAGAAATTCATGTCTATGGTACTGTATTAGAATCAGAATCAGAATCAGAATCAGTTTTATTGCCAAGTGTGCTTCACACACACAAGGAATTTGTTTTGGCAACAGAAGCATTCAGTGTACATAAAGTGACGAGTGACAACACAAAATTAAATACAAGAAAAGAAAAGGCAATAAACATTAAACAGAGATGCAGTTAGTCAAAAAGAAAAAAAAGATCTGGATGTTGAATGTATGTACAGATATGTTGTAAATATACAGGTTATAAGGTGCTGTGTACAAGTGCGTATGAGAAAGTATTGCACGTTTATTGCACAGTAGGGGAATATTTAACTGTTCATGAGGTAGATGGCCTGAGGAAAGAAACTTTTCCTGTGTCTATCTGTTTTTGTGCTTGGTGCTCTGTAGCGCCGACCAGACGGTAACAGTTCGAACAGGTAGTGTGCTGGGTGTGAGGCGTCCAGAGTGATTTTACGAGCCCTTTTACTCACTCTGGAAGAGTACAGTTCTTGAAGTGTGGGAAGGGTAGTGCCAGTGATTCGTTCAGCAGTCCGGACTATTCGCTGTAGTCTACGGAGGTCGGTTTTGGCAGCTGAGCTGAACCAGACGGTGATTGAAGTGCAGAGGATGGATTGGATGACAGCTGAGTAGAACTGTACGAGCAGCTCCTGTGGCAGGTTGAACTTTCTCAGCTGACGAAGGAAGTACAGTCTCTGCTGGGCTTTCTTTACAATGGAGTCTATGTGAATGTCCCACTTCAGATCCTGAGAGATGGTGGTGCCCAGGAACCTGAATGACTCTACTGCAGCCACAGTGCTGTTCATGATGGTGAGTGGGGGGAGTGCAGGGGGGTTTCTCCTAAAGTCCACTATCATCTCCACTGTTTTGAGCGTGTTCAGCTCCAGGTTGTTGTGTCTGCACCATAAAGCCAGCCGCTCCACCTCCTGTCTGTATGCAGACTCGTCACCGTTCCGGATGAGGCCGATAACAGTAGTGTCATCCGCAAACTTCAAGAGCTTAATGGAGGGGTCTTTTGCAGTGCAGTCGTTTGTGTACAGGGAGAAGAGCAGTGGGGAGAGAACACATCCCTGGGGGGCACCAGTGCTGATGGTGCGGCTGTCGGATGTGATTTTGCCCATTCTGTCTAGCTGTTGTCTATCTGTCAGAAAGCTGGTGATCCATTGACAGACAGAGCTAGGGACAGACAGCTGGGTCAGTTTGTTCTCGAGCAGTGATGGGACGATGGTGTTAAAGGCAGAACTGAAGTCCACAAACAGTATCATTGCGTAGTTCCCTGGTTTGTCCAGATGTTCTAGGATATAATGCAGTCCCATGTTGACTGCATCATCCACAGACCGGTTTGCTCTATAGGCAAACTGCAGGGGGTCCAGCAAAGGTCCAGTGATGTCCTTCAGATAAGCTAGCACCAGTCTTTCGAATGACTTCATGACCACAGATGTTAAGGCAACAGGTCTGTAGTCATTGAGTCCTGTGATCTTTGGTTTCTTTGGTATTGGGATGATGGTGGAGCATTTGAAGCAGGATGGAACTTTGCGCTGTTCCAGTGATCTGTTGAAGATCTGTTTGAAAATGGGAGCCAGTTGGTCCGCACAAGTTTTCAGACAGGCTGGTGAAACACCATCTGGACCTGGTGCTTTTCGTCTCCTCTGTTTACTGAAGATCTGACGCACATTATCTTCACTGATCTGAAGTGCCGGGGTGGAGAAGGAGATGGCTGGAGGTGTTGATGGCTGTTTACTGAGGATCTGATGCCCATTATCCTCACTGATCTGAAGTGGAGGGGGTGAGAGGGAGATGGCTGGAGGTGTTGATGGCTGTGTAGGGAGATGATCCGGGTGGGTGTGAGGTGTCTGGTCAGAGGTGTCAAATCTACAATAGAAGATATTCAGCTCGGTTGCAAGATGTTTGTTGCAGTCGATACTGGGGGATGGCGTTTTATAATTTGTGATGTCTTTCAGGCCTTTCCATACTGATGCAGGGTCGTTGGCAGAAAACTGGTTTTGCAGCTTTTTGGCATAGCTTTTCTTGGCCACACCAATCTCCCTTGTCAGTGTGTTCCTGGCCTGATTGTATAAAATCCTGTCCCCGCTCCTGTAGGCATCCTCTTTTTCATGACGAAGCTGTCTAAGTTTTGGTGTAAACCATGGTTTATCATTGTTAAATGATAAGTAGGTCCTGGTAGGGATGCATAACTCCTCACAGAAACTGATGTATGATGTTACAGTCTCTGTGAGCTCGTCTAGGTTGGTGGCTGCAGCTTCAAAAACACTCCAATCAGTGCATTCAAAACAGGCTTGTAAGACCTGCTCTGTGTCGTTGGTCCATCTCTTAACAGTCCTTAATACTGGCTTAGTAGTTTTAAGTTTTTGCCTGTAAGTTGGTATAAGATGAACCAGGCAGTGGTCGGAGAGTCCTAAAGCTGCTCTGGCGACAGAGCGATATGCATCCTTTATTGTGGTGTAGCAATGATCCAAAATGTTATTGTCTCTGGTGGGGCATGTGATGTGCTGTTTGAATTTAGGCAGCTCGTGTGTGAGTTTTGCCTGATTAAAGTCACCGAGAATGATAAAAGCAGAGTCCGGGTGTCGTTGTTCAGTCTCTGTGATCAGATCAGACAGCTGTTGTAACGCAGTCCTCACGTGTGCTTGTGGTGGAATGTAAACACAGACAAGAATGAACGAGGAGAACTCCCGCGGTGTATAAAACGGCTTACAGTTAATGAAAATCGCTTCCACATCAGGACAGCACATCTTCTTTAACACAGTTACATCCGTACACCATCTCCTGTTGATGTAAAAGCATGTCCCACCACCGCGTGTTTTGCCCGTTGACTCCGTATCGCGATCTGCTCTGTACAGCTGAAAGTCCGGTAAGTGTATTATCCGGTAAGTATTTCTTCCACAAAGCAGATCAAAGCAAATTAATGAAATATTGTGTCATCGCTTTAAAATGTTTTGTGTTTTAATACATATAATCTTCATAATTCTTAATGTGTTACACTTTTAATAAAGCTAAAATGTCTAGTTTGGTTCAAATAATTAAAATAGTTTAATTTCTATTGTCTATGGCATTGAGTTTTATATGTAGTGCATTTATGCGTTGAATTTTGTTGAGTTGTGAGTAAATTAATTTAATTACTTATTGAGAAACTGAGTTACTTTTCAAACACAATAATTAAAAATGTAATTTAAATACAATTTTAATGATGTAATTAGTAATTATTAACTTTTTTGAAACAACTTACCCAACACTAATTGTCATTTATCGTAATTCATAATTATGTGAAAACGAATCATTCAGACATGCATGTATTAAAATGTCAAATAATAAGTGATTGTTCAATCATTTAAAATTCTTTTTAACTGATGAAATCTACCCAAAATAGTTTTTTAATATGTTATTAAAATGTATTGTAAATCTTTCCATTACATTGAATGATACAAGCTTATCAAAATTACCTTGATTTTTCTATATAAAATGGGGGGAAACATGGTAACATCAATTAATCAGTTTAACTATTGAATTTGTAATAAAAGTATGGTTGTACAAATGTCAGTATAAAAAAAATCTGTATAAAAAATATAAACATGTTTGCTATATTTTTACTACACTAAAACCATTTCATAATATGTTTAAAATCACAATAGTCATCGTCATCTTTGTAATGAGTGGGTCTGGCATCAAAGGTGGGGATCCACATGCAGTTTATTAAAGAATCGTCAGACAGGCAAAGGTCAAAACAGGAACAGATGGGAGCATACATGTGATCTAAAGCATAGTCAGAAAAGCAGGCGAATAGTCAGGACAGGTGGTAAAACAACATAAACAACAAAAACACAGAAAGCAGGATGAGGAAACCACTGTGAATTGCTCACTTACGGCTACCAAGACTTTGCAAAGAGTTTGTGTGAGTGAGGTGTATTTAGTCCTGATAATCAGTCATCATGAGCTTCAGCTTTGTGTTTGCATTCAAGGGGGATCTGGGCCAGGTGTGTGAGTGTAGTTAATGATGGGATCTGTGGTGCAGTTTAATGTGAGTGTTTTTCAGCAGCCTGCAAGAGCCACACTGCTGGTCATCATAACAATCTTATATCAATTGTCTTTCAGACTCATTCCTCTGCTGACCAGAAGTTTATTATCGATACTCTATATGGATGTATCATGCACAAGAAGCTTTTGGATGTTGTAGTCAACATCTTTTACCTTTACCATGGAAAAAAGATCTTCAGGGTGGACCGGAACCTGTTCATTGGTACAATTATTCTTATTTTTGTAGTATAAATATTATTTTCAATCTAAAAGTTCTGTAAGTAAAATTACTATATCCCAATTAATGTTTCATTTAGTTGTGAAGGTAATTTAGAATGTCACTGAAAAAGTATTTTATCATTATTTCTCAGTTGTCTGTTACCTTGCCATGTTCTGTCTTGATGATCTTGGCCTGGAGCATTTCAGCAGAATTATCAAGTCGCTAGACAACGCAAAAATGCACAAAGTAAGCAAAACACATGTACTACACATAGAAATCATTTATTTGTGCTACATTTTTAACCTGCTTATTATTATAAAGTATTAAATATGCAGAGATTGTTACCTTCTAATTTAAAAAAGTAGGTTAACTTTTTTCTCCATGTAAAAGTATGAGAAAATAATAATTAGAGTGCAGTATAAGTACAGTAGAAATGTTAATGAATTTTAAGTATTTTCTCATCCTTTGCGTTCATTTTTTTTATGTGGCAAATGTCAGTTCCTGAGTTTTTTCTTTAATGTCAACAACCTCACAACACATATCCAGACGGAATGGAATCACATCTATGATGCTGCCATCGTGGATGACAACTGGATCACCCCATTGCTGAGGTACACTGTAAAACATGCTGGGTTCCACACAAATCCTTTGAGTTGGCCCAACGCAAATTGATTAATTAATTTAATTAATTTAGTTAATTTTATAGATTTTTACAAATTTAAGTGGATTAAACATAAAACTATTTAGTTATGCTAAAAAACTGGTTTCAACTAATTTTTAAATAAATAGTTTGTACAAGCAGCAAAAGTATTTTTTGAGTGTATATTGAGTGTTTATTAGTCATTATTTTACTTGATACGAAACACTTTTTTAGTTGACTCAACTTAAATCAAGTCAAGTGCAGTACTTGGCTTAGAAGTTGAGTCAACTCTAATAAGCTGTGCAGCAAGTTGCCTTTCAATTTTAAGTTCAGTCAACCAGGGTTTCTGCAGATTTCATCAGGCCAAATTTAAGACTTTTTAAGACCATTATGAATGAAATTTTAGACGTTTACAGGGCCATATTGATTGAGTATAACTTCTATTTAATTTAATGCATTTCTGTTACAAAACCTTAAGTTTCATGCCCATTTACAAATATTGTCTGCCCCCCAGTTTTTGTATGAATGGAAGGTAACATAAAGGGAGTTAATAACATGAGGAACTGTGCAATTTTAGTTTTCTTTCTCTTATTAGGGAATTTAACTTGGAGAAATTGCTGTAAAACATGTCTAACAGCTATAGTAAATTATATCTCTTTACAATAAAAATATCTTAAATATAAACCTAAATATAAAAAATATAAATTTTAAAATATAAATATAAAATTTCATTGAGATGGAGAATTATGCATAAGTATCTGTAAGTCATTAATTAGGTGGATGTTTTAGAAAATCGTTCAATTGGCTGGCTTGATGACAAAACGCACAATTAATAGAAATAGACTGCTTTTCAACTGATATTTATTGATAAAAATTAGCAAGCAGATGTCCTTATCCTTCTTATCAGTTGGTGCAGTGAGATGGACATGCTGTTGGATCAGCTCACCATAAAAATGGGCAGAGGGAGTGTGCCAAAAAGATCTCCCAGGAAAAACACTGAGCCCAAGGAATTTGATCTGACGAAGCCTAAAGCTCGACCGCTCCCTGCTCCCGAAGTCATTCCACAGCAGGACAAGCCCAAGCCGGCAAGTATCAAAATAAATTCTTAAAATAACAGAGGATGGATTTTATGAGTCAGTCATTTTTTCATTCAATCAATCATTATTGCATGATTGGTTATTTGATAAATGGCCAAAGTAGACATTTTAACACTACAAAGTTGACCGTCATTTTAAAGTGTTTTTTCTTTTTTTATTACTTTTTTCACAGGGGATTAAAAGAAACAACTCTATTAATAATTATAAAACGCAGTTTTTTTGTAACGTATACATTTTTGTGAATTGTTTTAAATAAAATGACTCAAACCACCTACCTTTTAGTTGAATTACAGCATTTCAATCTCAAAGTTTGATTTCAAAGGGATAGTTTAGCCAAGAATTAACTGTTTACTCACTTTCAAGTGGTTTCAAATCTTATGAGTTTCGTTTTTGCTGAACACAAAAGAAGATATTTTAAAGAATGTTAGAAACCGGTAATTAATGACTTTCAGTGTAGGAGAAACATATATTGAAGTCAATGATCACTGGTATTCAAATTTTTTTTCTTTCTTGAAAATATTTTATTTTATGCTTAACAAAATAATGAAACTCATACAGGTTTGTAACAAGTGAAGGGTGAGTAAAAGACAATAATTTTCAATTTTCAACGTATTTAATGAGGTAAATTATTTCGAGCGTGAGACTATTTTAAATCGATTATGTCGTTTACTGTGCACATTTTGATTGCTGTGACTGTGAAATCTGTCGATGGACTTTTTCTAGAGCATCATGTAATGTTTCTGCACAAAATCTGTTATTAGACACCATTAAAACAATAATAAGTTTAAATAATGCAAACAGATAGAGTTAAAAGTCTTTAGAGGTTTGAGTTGTTAGCTCTATACATTGTAAAAAAACAAAAATGTTGTCGTTTTACATTTTTAAAGGAAAACTTTAACCAAAAATAAAATTTCTGTCATCATTAACTCATCTCCCACTTGTTCTAAACCTGTTTGAGTTTCTTTCTTCTATTGAACACAAAGAAAGATATTTGAATGTTGAAAAAAAAAAACAGCTATTAAACAGAATATCTTGTTTTGTGTTTAAAAGAAGAAAGAAATTTATACAAGTTTAGAACCACTTGAGTGTGAGTAAATGATGAGGAAATGTTCATTGTTGGGTGAACTTTTAAATGAAATTGAATCAAATTAACTTTGCAAGCCATTTCAACATACATTACATTAAACCAGTGTTTCCCAACACTGTTCCCAGAGGCACACCAACTGTACATATTTTAGATGTCTCACTTATCTAGACCTCTTAACCTCAGGTTTTGGAGTCTCTTGTATAATCTTGTATAACTTAATGACTTATTGATCCAGCCTGATCTCACAAGGAAACATAAGTATTTTATGTTTTGTCAGTTTAGTGGCTAATTCGTTGAGTCGTACGAAAATTTACTATTTTAAAAAGGAGGTGTGACACCCAACCCCGCCCCTAAACCCAAACGTCATTGGGTGATGAGCAAATCGAACTAAATGTTACGAATTAGATCGTAAGAATTCATTCGAATTAGCTACTAAATCAAAAAGTTACGAATTGCCATGAGATTGTGTTTTATTGATCATATTTTTGCACTGCATATGTAAAAACACTGCGTTATGACATACAGACTTCACTTTAGATAATAAAATTATTTGGTATCACTTTATTTTGATAGTCCCTTTAACACATTTTGTTGAATTTGTTACACTGCATCTACATGCCAACTAATTCTCATTAGATTATAAGTAGACTGTTAGGTTGGGGTTAGGGTTAGTCGACACTTGCAAAGTTTCTTATAGTCAGTTAAATGTCTGTTGAAGGAACAGTATCAGCAAATATTAAGCAGACAGTCTACTAATACTCAAATGAGAAGTAATTGGCATGTAGTTGCAATGCAACTTTTAGTTAACAAAATGTGCAATAGGGACCATCAAAATAAAGCGTGACCTATTATTTGATTATGGCATTTGTTTGTTTCCTCCTTCAGGTACCAGCAAGCACTCACAGATCTCCAAAGGAACCAGAGATTCTGGACGAGATGAAGCAAATAAATCGACAGAAAGCTTTTGTGAGGCCCAAACAATGTGGTTTATTAATAATCAATTGGTTTTCAAACCCTGTGTAACTCATTTCATCCAATAGCAAACCTTGAACGAAGCAAACTCCCAGCAGTTCAGATGTGCAAACCCACAAAAGTCTGAGAAAACTCAAGTTAGTGTCTTACACAGCACAGCTGAATGTTTGTTTACACAGAATTGAAAAACTATTAATGCCTATTTTCTGATGAACAGAACATAATATCAGAGATTATTCAAAACCGTGAAGCTGAACTCAAATTTGACAAGACTTATACTTCTGGCAGCCCTGCAACTCAAAAGGTAATTCTGATTAGATAGAATAATGATTTCTTGTCACATAAACTATGTGCATTAAACCTGTGATTGAATGTCATTGAATATATTTTTTTACAATTACACAGACAAACAGCTTGCCTGTCAGACTGAACACAACTGCCATACTGCGAGAGGGAGCTTTATATAATAGACAACTGGAAGGAGAGTTACAAAGGTAGAGTCACATAACTCCTCAACGGTAATAGATTTTGGTACATTCTCTAAACAATTATTCAAATGCATTCGAAAATATTTGGACTAAATATCTGAAATGATTCATCATGTTTTCCAAATGACTATGATGTTCATTAAGTATGCAAATCAAATAAAAAAATGTAAATTCTGTCATCGTATAATCATATTTTTGTCTCTTCTACACAAAAGGAGATGTTCATGCTGCTTTTATTTTACAAACAGCGGGGAAAATAAGTATTAAATATGTCATGTTTTTTCCTGGGAATAAAATTTCTAAAGGAGCTGTTAACATGGAATTGAAACAGATTTTGGCAAAAACCCAAATAATACAAACATAAAAATAAAACAAAACAAAAAAAATCTGAAAAATGAGTTATGTATAATAACAATGAAACAACACAGAGAAAGCACTGAACTATTAAAATGTATATAAAAGGCTTTTTTGGTGATGGCAGCTTATGGAGAGTGAATGACTGTCATATGGAGAGTGAATCACATGCATTGCTCAGGTGTGAGTTTTTACTGATTTCAACATAGTGTAAAAATCTTGATGGTTCTGTATGTCTCGTCTATCAAATCTGATCTTTAATTTGTAATCTCTATTGGATTTAAGTCAGGTGATTGGCTGGGCCATTCTACAGCTTGATTTTCTTTCTCTAATTCATTTGAGAGTTTCCTTGGCTGTGTTTTGATCACTGAAATATCAACCCTGGTTTCATCTTCATTATCCTCCTAATGTAGATGTTGGACTGAAGCAGCTAATATTCAATTACAATGATCAAGGGTTGCTGAAGAACTGGTGTAGTCTGGGCTTTCTACACCTCCTTTTCTTCATGTGTTAAATACTTTTTTCTCTGCGTCATTTCATTTTATTACACAACTTCATTTGTAAACTAATAAAATTTGTTTTCTTTGCATATTTGAATTTCTTTGGTTGTTACCAACATCTGGTGATAATTCAACAATACCTAAGAAATATATTTTCAATACTTATTTTCCCCGCTTTAATGAGAGGGAATATCAGTTAACATTTTTAAGTGATAATTTATCATGAAAATGTCCTTACCATTTGCTCAACCTTAAGTGGTGTCTGTTGGATATAAATCAGTGGTCTCAGACTCAATTTCTGGAAGGCCACAGCTCTGCATTGTTTAGCTCCAACCACTTCCAACTCACATCTGCTTAACAGTCTCTTGTAGTCTTGAACACCTTGATTAGTTGCATCAGCTGTGTTTGATTAGGGTTGGAGCAAAACGGTGCAGAGCTGCGGCCCTCCAGGAATCGAGCTTGAGACCTATGACATATATGAAGGTATTTTGAAGACCAGTAACCATTGGCGTACATAGTTTGAAATAAATCTAGTATGCAAGTCGATGGCTACCAGTTTCTAACATTCTTCAAAATATAGTCCTTCGCGTTTAACAGAAGAAAAAGAATTAAACATGTGTAGGGTGGGTAACCGATGACAGAACTTCATTTTTGGGTGAACGTTCCCTTTAATTTCAAAATAAAGAGGATCACAAGTGAAGTGAAGAACAAACGAATATTAGAAAAACTCAAATCTAAATCTTCATCTAAAAATGATATTTTACCAACACTTAAATTTTGGTAAACCTTTATGAGTTTATTTATTCTGCTCAAAAATATATACTAAAGAAATATGAAAACCTGTAACCAATAAAAACAGATCTCCAATCTAAAAATCTGCAAATAAATGTTTAAAAGGGAAAGGTCCTAATACAAAGCCTTGCGGTACACCATGTTTTACCAGGATCAGTAGTCTGAAGGACACGAAAGAATAATCTTCTGGTTGATGAATTGAAAAACATAAATATAGCACATATAATGAGATCCATACCAAGACTTCTGAAACTATCATTAAAAAACAGTTAAATGTAATTTAGCAGAAAATAGATACATGTAAACACACCACACTAGTTCTGGCATCAGTGTGGCCAAATGTCATTGGTTCATGAGGACTACAATCTTGTTTCTTTTATAAAGTGGCTTGGAAAATCATGAGACATTTTTGGATGAACTAACCCTTCAAGGTGAATCATAGGAGTTGTTTTTAATAATTTTTTTCTATACTTACTAACACTACTGTCATGTATGTAAAATCCATGAGAGTTCTTCTAACGTATAAGTATTTGTGTATTCAGATTAGAGCGATTATCACAGGGTGCAAGCGAACCATCTTCATTCCTGCAATGGCAGAAGGAGATGAAGGAGAAGGATCTTCAGGAGGAGCTGGCAGAACTGGAGCGCCGAAGACTAGAAGGACGAATCAGCTACGAAGAGGCCGTTCTTGCTAGAGAGCGAGTCTTGAAGCGTAACCACCATAAAGCGCAAGAGAGCAAAGAGAAGGTGATCCCATAACAAACATTCAGTGTTTACGGCAAAACATGACTCAGTCTGTCTTGTGTTTGTGATGGTGTAATGTGTGATTGGTTTTAGACAGCAGAGCTCATGCGCAAGTATGCAGAGAAACGACTGAAAGAGGAGAAGGAAATGAGAGAGCTGGTGCAACAAGTGGCTGATGGTCACAAAAGCTCCAAAGCTGCCAAAGCTAAGCTTCAAGAAATCAAACAACGAATAGGTACAAAGATTTTGGCTGATACTTAAAAACGTAAAGGCTTGCAGTGTCAGTAAAACACAATGTATTTCTCTTGAACAGTTAAGGAGGTCTCAGAGCAGAACAGGGATCTCCTCAGCCAGGCTTTGGAGGAAGCCCAGGCTGAACTGAGCAGGAAGATGGAGCTCATCCGTCAGATTCGTGCTTTTGAGTCAGTCTCTATGGCCAGACAAAAGTTTATTGATGAAACTGAGGTAAGTGATTTGCTTTCTTACATAAATCAAAAATGTAATATTTATTTAGAGTACCAGTCATGTTTTAAACAAGTTGTGTGCTAACAAACTAAATCAATTATATATATATATACACAGTTAAAGTCAGAATTACTAGCCCCGCTTTAAAATTTTTTCTTTTTTAAATATTTCCCACATGATGTTTAACAAAGCAAAGGAAATTTTCACAGTATGTCTAATAATATTTTTTCTTCCGGTGAAAATCTTATTTGTTTTATTCCGACTAGAATAAAAGCAGTTTTTAATTTTAAAAAAGCCATTTTAAGGTCAAAATTATTAGCCCCTTTAAGCTATATATTTTTTGATAGTCTACAGAACACGCCATCATTATACAATAACTTGTCTAATTACCCTAACCTGCCTAGTTAACCTAATTAACCTAGTTAAGCCTTTAAATGTCACTTTAAGCTGTACAGAAGTGTCTTGAAAAATATTATTTACTGTCATCATGGCAAAGATAAAATAAATCGGTTATTAGAAATAGTTATTAAAACTATTATGTTTAGAAATGTGTTAAAAAAATAGTTTCTCTTTTAAGCAGAAATTGGGGAAAAACAAATAGGGGGGCTAATAATTCAGAGGGGCTAATAATTCTGACTTCTGATATATATATATATATATATATACTACCTGACAAAAGTCTTGTCATCTATCCAAGTTTAAGGAACAACCAATAATAACTTGACTTCAAGAGTTGATCATTTGGTATCAGAAGTGGCTTATATGAAAGGCAAAGGATTACACTTATTTTACCAAAATAAAATATGATCATGCCTTGATTTTTTATTATTTAATTTGGACAGTAAGGTCTGACTTTGCTTAGACGAAAGTCGTCACTTAACATAAATAATGTACAGTATAGAATATAAAGTCATGATGCAGTGGAAATAGAATTTATATTGTGTATGACTCTCATTAGCTTGGAGGACAGCATCCATACATCTCTGCAATGAAAATAACTTATTAATAAAGTCGTCTGGAATGGCAAAGGAAACGTTCTTGCAGGACTCCCAGAGTTCATCAAAATTCTTTGGATTCATCTTTAATGCCTCCTCCTCCATCTTACCCCAGACATGCTCAATAATGTTCACACGTCTGGTGACTGGGCTGGCCAATCCTGGAGCACCTTGACCTTCTTTGCTTTTTATGAACTTTGATGTAGAGGCAGAAGTATGAGGAGCGCTATCCTGCTGAAATATTTGCCCTCTCCTGTGGTTTGTAATGTAAGGGGCAGCACAAATTTCTTGATACCTCAGCCTAGTGATGTTGCCATCCACTCTGCAGATCTCTCGTATGCCCCCATACTAAATGTAACCCCAAACCATGATTTTTCCTTCACCAAACTTGACTGATTTCTATGAGAATCTTGGGTCCAAGCTGGTTCCAATAGGTATTCTGTACAGTGCTACACATTTGTGATTATTGGAATGCAGTTTAATAGATGATTCATCAGAAAAACCTACTTTCTTCCACTTTTCCAAATGATCAACTAGAAGTCAAGTATATTATTTGTTGCTCTTACAACTGGGGTATATATATATATATATATATATGCATATGATATGAATTATATATAAATGTCAGTAACTATGTAACAAAATAGTTTTGTGTGTTTTTTTGAGTATGTGTGTATTACATATACTTATTAAGACACATACATTATGTAAAAACAAACTTTTATTTTGGATGCTATTAATCTTTGCCTAGCACTAAAAATAATGAATTGATTTTTAATAGGCAATGAATGGTTTGATTAACCATGTCTCTAAAGTTGCATGGCTGCAATTGCGTATGAAGTAATCACTGTTTTGTGATGTTACTCAGACTGCGGGTCATGATTTGCTTTGTGAGATGTCTCTGGCTGAGCTACGGGAGCGTTTGGCTCTTTTGAGAGAGTCAGAGCAATGTGATCTCGAGGACAGAAGACAGCGCATCTTCCAGGAGAAACAGCTTAAAGAACAGCTACTGCTGGAACAGCTGGACAACATCGCTTTACGAAGAAATCTGGCAGAACAAGCTGCTTTGCGCAGGTAACACACTGGTCCTCCTATACCTGTACCTGCTTCAAACTACTGTAGGGCTCAAATTGATGGTTTAAACCTGAAAAAATTAAATAAAACATGACATAAAATATTACATGAGAATTGCTTATAGAGTTAGAGCTTACAAAGCCAAATATGAAAATTCTTTTATTAATTACGCAGAAGGTCTCAACAACATGAGGGTGAATAATTAATACCAGAATTCATTTAAATTAATAAGAACTAACCCTTTAGGATTTTGCACTAGATCACTTTTATTTATATTCATGAAGACTTCCAGTTAGCCCTTATCATAGTACTCATCAGATGTAAGGTGGTATGTTGCCGACTAGAACTACTTTGACAATATAGATCACAAGGTTCTTTAGTTGGGAGATTGCCTGATTTATGTTCTCCCTTTTAAATCACTCTGACTTTTTTGGGGAAGAGAACAGACAGTGTTACAGTGGTAAACTATGGTGTGCCTCAAGGCTCTGTATTAGACCCTTTGCCCTTTATAAAGATCACAGGTTTGGGCTATGACAGCAGCTAAACAAACACAGGGTTACAGGTAATTTCAAGTTAGTAAGTCTAATTAGTTATTGTTAGTGCCATGAAATGTACCAACTTTCTCCTAATTTGATCCTGAGTGTAGGCACGAAACTGCGTGATTTACTGCCCAACTCATTTACCCAACAAGAATGAAAGACAATAGCATTACAAAACCAAGCAATATCAGTATCATTTTGCTCACTCCTGATTGGTTAAATTTTGGTTTGAGATTTTTTAAAATCAACTGATAAAACCAAACTTTTATACTGCCTAGTTCCCCAAACAAACCAGTTTCAGAGTTTTGTGGGTTTTACATATGTAAACCAAATTCATGTCAGCTTAAGTAGTAATATCAATAAAGCAAAATGTGGACAAATTAACTGTCCTCATATTGCTACGCTGCTAATTGAACTTTTAATGAATTAGTTTTCTGTCAGACTCCAATGTATGTATGAATGGGACATAAATGTTCTAAAGCATGGAATGATTGGCAGTAATTATGCAAAGAGAAATTTGGATAAAAGAAAGGCTTTCTGTTTTGTTTTATAGTCAACAAGAAAAAAAGATGAGAAGTGAACTGCGGGAGGCGGTCTTTAAAGATGAGAGAGTGCTGGCTCTACAGAAGACCCTGGAACAGAAACAGCAGGAAAGGCAAAAGAGAAAGACAGAAAAAAAGAAAAATGAACAGGTGCTTCCACTGATATCGAAGACCTCCCTTAACAAAAAGGTGGGAAGAGATCACAGTAAAGCCCCGGTCAGATCACACAGTTTTAGCATGATTTCCTTGACCTAGGATATCGTGGGGATTCGAAAACGACAAACGGGTGTCATGACACAAGATTCAATCGTTTCTTCATGTGTAATGTGTTGTAGTTCACAACAACTGATATGCCTGCGATGCCTTATAACACCATCACTGAAAGTCTAGCATGTTTAATTTGTTTTTCTCATTCTTCACGACTGAGTTCAGTCACGTGGGTGAACCTGTGCAATAGGAACATAATTTCTTGGTTAAATCCGCTGGTGCTGCAGTTAATGAACTGGTCAGGGAATCAAAAAAACAGGCTGCATATTTACTTAGGGGTGGGATAAGATCAATCATTAGTTATGCAAACTTTAACTACAGTTTCTAAAATATTAAAGTGTTTTAAAGCTATTTTATTTGACAGACTGACACAAATATGCAGACATCTGCATTCTCACAACGAGTTTCTGACTTCTCTTATCCTTCCAACAGCTTGTTCTTCCAAGGTAATCTGGGAAGATGTTCAGTGCTGCAAATACATTGCAAAAGCATTTTCTGCTTATTCAAATTTGTCAATAATAGTGAAAACAGTTTAATATACGCTTCTCTGAAACTGAATATTTCACTTTATTTTATTTAGGCTAGATTATTATTTTATTTAACAAACCAACACAATCTCACAGCAATTAATGTTTTGGCGCATATAGCGGACTTGTTTTGAAGCGCTTCACCCTAAATGTTATTCACTATTCTTGTTTATACAAAACGGACCAACAAAAAATACATTAAAATTACATAAACAATTATAGCAAACTAAATTGGTTTCAAAAAGTCATATTTTTGTTTGTGCCCCTCCGCTACTCAACTATACGGGTGAATGATTTTTTTTGCTCTGAGGAAAATAAGGATTTAAGAATGCTTCACTGTGATTGTATCACAAATCTCAGTCATATAATGGCCATTTTTTTATTATGTCATTATTTTGATATGCTTTCATTTTCTCCGTCTCACTCGCGGCAAGTTCAGGTGAGGGAGTGTTTAATAGGCAACCCTGGCAGAAAAATATATATTTAGATTTCAAATAAAATATCTTAATATAAAAAGGAATCATAAGTTTGATGCTATTCATGTCGTAAAGAATGCCCTTAAATATTGTTATTAGTTGTCAGCAAGCATCAGTGTTTATTAAGATTGAAATAAGATAAAAAAAAAATGCATTGAGATATATTGTTATAGCATCACTTCTGACTGCTTTGGGAAATAATGCTCATCATAGACATCACGGGATGACTGATCGTCAAGATTTTATCAAGAGAAAAAAAACAAACAAACAAACAACGCATAGTTTGATAAAGATTTTTGTAACCAACAATAAAAATTGTGTGATCTAATCAGGGCTTAAAGAGGTTACAGTGTATGCTATGATAACACTTTAAATGTGAATTGACTTTTTGCTCCATTAAATCCTATGAGCAGCAGGTTCTTGAAGAACACCACTGGCGAGAGTTGGAGCTCAATTTGGAACAACAGATTCATGGGGCCTTCCAGCAGTCTGTCTACAAATAACTGCTGGTCAAAACCACCATTTTGTTTTTGATAGTGATAGCTATGAGACTTCATCCAATGTATGTATGCAGCTTTTTGGCTTGATATCAATGCATTACAAGGATAGTTCATACAAAAAATGAAAATTGTATAATCATTTACTTGACTTGAACAAAAAAAATATCTTACAGAATGTTGGAAACCTATATTCATTAACATTCAAAGTAGAAAAAACTGGTGATTACTGTTTTCCAATTTTCTTCAGTACATCTGCTTTTCAACAGTAACTCAAACTGGTTTGTGACAAGTAAAGGGTGAGTAAATAAAAACAGAATAAATGTTTTTGGGTGAACTATCCCTTTAACTGTAATTTTGAGCATGATAAGCATTTGAAAGTCTTTGCTGATCTTACTAAAACACATTTGTAAATATATATTCTAAAATGTTTTTTTTCCATTATGTAAACATTGTTTTTGGTCTTGAAATTCAACAGATTGGCCACATTTTCCCCTTATATATGCACAAAATTAAAAATGCAGTAGAATAAACTAGTTTAGTACAACTTTTTAATGTTGTTCCATTTCATTTTAGCAAAAACAACTGCAAATATCTTTCCAGGTTACATTACTGCCCAAAGAAAAAAAAGACCCAGAATAATATTTGATAAAGAGAGGATTACTCTAACAACTGAAATAGTACAGAAAATAAAAAAGATATTGCACCATAATATGAATTAGACCATTAACAATCAAGAATCTACAACATTGAGTGGAACGTATTGTGTGCACTATATAAACATTCAAAAGTGTACATAAAGGGAAACAAACAAAAATTACAATATTTTACCCTAACAAAACATGTCCATGTACACTGTATCCTACATCCTACATACAGTGCTTCATAGTGCTTGGAAACTAATTTGAAACTATCCAATACAACAAATTAACCCTTAGTATCTACATTTAAAACAAAACATTAGATGTTAGTAAACTATTTAAAAGTGTTTAACTGTATAAAATCATTATTCGATATGTAGATACTTAAAAAAAAAAAAAAAAAAAAAAAAAAAGATTTCATACCACAGGCACATTTTTCCTATCAGATTATGACAAAAAACTGAAATGCTGTTGCAGATGGTGGGCCAAAATCTTAAAGTGCTTAGCTGTAGTGGTTACAGAATAAGTGGTTCATACAGATATTAGTATTAAAAGTCATGATACACAGCTTATATTAAATGACGCTAAACTTACCCCATCCAGTCTTAAACGTAAACTTAGCAATCGTCTAATTACAGGACTTATCTGAAATGCATTTAAGATTCTACAAAAAGAAAGCAGTCTAATTTAAGTTGTCTGCTCAAACTTAGAATAAACTATGCAATTTATGTATTCCCATTTGCTCCCAGCATCCCGCTGACCCTATAAAATGTATCAATACAAGGACAAGAGGGAGTTTCTCTCCTTATGAGTCCAAGGACGTTTTATCTTTCCATAACAGAGCATTAATCAAAGAAATGTCTCCCGCCTCATTAATTCACCAGGCTTTGGGGTTCATCTTCTCTCGGAATGACATCCTCAGTTTGTTTCTGGGGGCCGGCACAGGAGGCTGAGGGTCCACGCTGTATTCGTTTTCTGTATATTCAGGTAGATCGGACCTCTCAGCTCTTTTTTCAGGCTGTTGACAAGTCTCGATCTGTCCAAGAGGTGCGTTTTTGCGTGTAGATGTGTGACTCTTCTGCAACTGCTGAATGATGGCAGAGAATTTAGCATCCAGTGAGGGTCGCCCGGCTCGTGGTTTGGGCCCCTTATAGTTCTCTTTCTCCTGATTGGATGAAACGCTGCTGAATGGTAATTTATCAGGAGGGGGTGGCGGAGCTCTCCTCTTCTTTTTGCTGCCTGTATCAGGGCTTGTAATAGACAGATTGCTTTCTTTACCTGGTGACAGAACCGTTTTTTGTACCACTATTGGCCGGGAGCCTTCAAACAGGGCTGCCCAATGAGGAGGCTTAGTCTCCTCCTCCTGGCCAATTAGAAATCGGCCATTAGTTTCCTCAATCTTATTGTGAATTATGTCTGTCAAGCTCTCAAATTTCCCAGGGGACCCAATGCCTGAAAAAAATTTATTTGGTTTTAACTAGAGATATAGCAAAAAAATAACAAGAGATTTGTCCAAATTCATAAAAAAGCAGTATAAAGAGGGCTATGCAATATTTATTGGTTGTAACAATATTGTAACTGTTTTAAAGCAAAGTTTTTACCCCAAAAATTTTAATTGCCATCTTTTACTCATCCTCCACTTGTTCCAAACCTGTTTGAGTTTCTTTCTTCTGTTGAACACCAATATATACTGAAGAATGCTGAAAATTGCTAGCCACTGAAATTTTATAGTAACTTATTTTCCATTATGACTCGTTTCCACTGACTGGTACGGTACGCTTTTATGGCCGTTTCCACTGTCAAAAGGTGTACCGAACCGAACCGTACCATTTTTTCAGCACCCTTTCACAAGGGTACCAAACAGGAGAAAGGGTCCCAAAGGCGGAGCTAGACGCGCAGCTGATCGCTATTGGTTTACAGAGATATGTCACGAGCTCACGCAACAAGCCAGAATGAAAACAAAGGAGCCGCCATGTTTTCATACACAGCCGAGAGATTATATACATATTTGAGCCCAGATTGAACCGGGCTCCTTATTATGAACATTGTCGTCGTCTTGATGAACAGCCACAAAGCCAAAAAAAAAGAAGAAGCAGATTTTACCCTGTGCCCCGCGAGCGTTTTTCTTGCTTGCGCTCGCCGCGCGTCTATATTTGAAATAAACTTCTTGAGCTGATGATAATAACTTGCGCTTGATTTTTGATGTGCTTTTGAAACCTGATCCTGTCAGAAACTGACAAACATGAGAGTGATGAGCGAAAAAACAAAAGGAGAAGCCGAAAAAAAAGGAGCACATTATTTTTTTAGCAAACGTGAACAAACTGCCATGTTTAACTATTATCATCACCTTTTGGACTATTATGAACTCGGAATGATGGAATTACATTCTAACAAGAGGCTACACGTGCTGCTGAAGATTAAAGACACGTTTAATCATGAGCGGTTTGCACTATGGACTCGATTTCCTGTTGTTTTGAACCTTAATAAGGACTAAATGTCTGCTGTGTGTAGTTTATCTGTAAGTGGTAACATCTCAGAGACTGTAAGGGTCTGTGTGTGTTCATATATGTTGCATTTATTTATTTATTTTATTTAATTGCAGACGTTACAGTAGGCTATTTCGCACTGTCATTGAGTTGCAGATATAATCAACTCATGTTCATAGTAAAGTTAGTAATAAACATTGATACAGAAGTATTTATGTGTGTAAAGCATGTGTTTTGTGAGAAGTGCTTCTCATATGACATGCGAGCGACCCGTACAGCTTTACTTCAGACATTTTCTCGAGCGAAAATGACGTAGACTGCAACTTTCTGTCGTACAACACGCCCACCAAAAGAGTACCATTGGTACCCTTTAACAGTGGAAACGCAAGCCTGATAAAGGTGACCCGTACCGTACTGTACCAGTCAGTGGAAACGAGCCATTAAGGATGTCAATGGTTACCAGTTTTCAACATTTGTCAAAATATCTTCTCTCGGTCTTTAACAGAAACACTCTAAGGTTTGAAACCACCCAAGGATGAGAAAAGTGAATACATTTTTTTCTGTGTGAACTATCCCTTTAATGATGTGCAAGCTAACAATATAAATTATTTTGTAAACTGAGTGACATAATCTGTAAAAAACGAATTGTCTAAAGCTTTAACTGCCTGTGACTAAAGCACATTTAAAAGCAGTTTAAAATAGTAAATAAGCAATGTCAATAAAGTTACTAAAGTACTTAAAGTTACTTTGCACAATAAAGATTAATGTTGAGTTATTTATACATTTAAAAATCCCTTTCTTTGATTCTTAATGAAAAGCAAACAGCTTTGAATTAATGATTCAAGAACTCCCTCAGGCAATTATTTATGTCTTGTTAACACAAGTGGCTTTTGGTTTTAAAATCAAAGTTGTTACAGTTATGTCTGGCGTCCACACTAATTAACGAATCTTAGACCCACGAAAATTGATTTAAAAACGCTGAAGAACCTATATTATATTATATTATATTATATATATATATATATATATATATATATATATATATATATTTATGCACATTTCAGAATATCGTACAAAAAAACTGCCTAATAGAAAGTATGTGCATACATTTTTAAATGCACAAAAAATGTATAAACTTAAGCGTACAACTAAGTAGGATAAACTTTTAATCCAATAACAAAAACTGCCTAAATGCATTTACCTAATAAATTCAAACATTCGCATCAAAACAATTGTCATAACAAAAATGACAGTGGGCAAGAGAGCTTAACATGCTGCAATTTAAGAAAGCACATGCAATTACAAAAAACACCAGCAAATTAAGAAAAGATCTTCATCCATGTAACGTGCTGCATTTTCTCACAATGCAAGCAATTTACAAAATTCGCTGCAATTTCTCAAGACACTTGCAATAGCACGGAACACAACGAAAATGTTTCAAGGGGACCCTAAATCTAAAATAATAAATAAAACACAAAAGACGAGGGAATCAGGATATTAAAATTATATATATATAAAAAAAAAAAAAACACTTTCAAAAGATCACCTACTACTTCATTGAGCGCTAGTCACGGCTCAGCAGCGTCCATCACGTTTTAGGGTCCATTGAAACATTTCCGTTGTGTTCCGATGTTTTTGAAAGTGTTGTGAGAAATTGCAGGCGTGTTCAGAACTTGTTTGCGGTGTGGGAAATTGCAGCGCATTTTATTAATTTGTGTTTTCTTAAATTGCAGTGTGTTAAGCTCTCTTGGCCACCATAAAAAAATAGGCATAATGGGATGGCATTAATAGACAATTCAGCAGACAGACCACATTTCACAACATCTGAAATGTTGTTTGGGTTATTCTAAAATCTCTTTAAAGCGAAACAGGTCATCAAAGTGGTTTGATTATTTATGATTAACTGTCTTGAGCATCTGCACTTTAAAAGAGTGTCTTACGGTTTCAAAAGCCACCAAGTGTTCATCGTCATTTGTCTTCTGAGCCACAAGGAATTTATTTACAAAAAAAGGCCTACAGTGGCTTCTACCAACAAATTTAACGGTCCTGTGAAGTGC
This sequence comes from Danio tinwini, assembly GCA_903798205.1. Taxonomy (NCBI): domain Eukaryota; kingdom Metazoa; phylum Chordata; class Actinopteri; order Cypriniformes; family Danionidae; genus Danio; species Danio tinwini. Next base: position 712,302 of record CAIGQZ010032689.1, read on the forward strand.
TTTGAAATGTGCATTTTTATTCGATGTGTAAAGGAGTGTAGCCCCTCCCATTTAAAAAAAAAACAGCCAATAGCGTTTTGTCTCTTACAACTCTAGCGCATCAAATGTGAAGCATCATGAAGGGGGCGGGGCATGTCAGATACTAGAGAGCTTTTGATGATTTGATAAGAAACTGAAGGTATGAGGTGAAATTATTAAAATTGTTTATCCATTTAGGTGACAAACTACAAGCTTCACATGTTTATATCAGTTTTATATCTTCTAAACGCTAATTATATCACTGTTTTGGTGTGCACTAGCTTCTAGATATCCTAAAAACGTACAAATACTGATACCAACTTTGAAAACATTTAAAACTTAAATGCACTAGTGTAAATGCAGCTTTAGTGACATTTATTTATAACAGGCCTAACCCATAATAAATTAAATATGTTAAAGATTTAATAATAATAATAATAATAATATGTTAAATATTATATTAAATGTGTATTTTTTTATTATTAAAAATGCACACCCCTGAGTACAGGTCAATATTATTCTTACTGTATATTCTAAAATGGCATGTAGATCAATGATTACTCACTCAGATCATTATAAACCGAGCCAGCTTGCTTCGTCAGAAAGAGCGGGGGTTTCCGTGGTGACAAAACATCGATTTCCATGAGCTTGTCACATGTATGTTGCCACTGGCCTGAAGGGAAAATGTTCATTCTAATTGTTAACACATATAAGAAGTAAGAAATGAATTAGATTTTGTACTGGTCAGCTGAACTCACTCTGGTCATAAATGTGCTGCCAGAGGGAATCCAGCCACTCCTGCAGGACATCTGGAGATTCAGCAATAAAAACGTGACTGGCAGAGTCTCCGTTCCCTGGGTTTATCAAGTTGAGCCTAGAGCCGGATCTCTGGTGGTCATTTTCTACCACACGAATACGGGTTTCCTGCATAAACAGACAAATTCTGTATTATATATTTTTATGATGAGTCTCGTGTTCAGTTATTCATTTATCATTGTATTAAACCTGTACGTGATTTGCCAATTTACACACTGGCTGTCTGAAATACTAGATTCTGATTGGTCAATCACAACATTCCAAGTTATGTTATTCAGTGATAACCACTAAATAACTAAACTCAGGCTCATCTTAGTAGTTCAGATCATCTTCATCTAAATACATGCTTTTCTGTCACAAACTAGTCTTGACTGTTTGGCGCCATCTTGTGATTGAATAATACGGTTAGTGTATGCACCATGAAGCAGTTTTTGTTCCTGTCAGCTTTGCATTTAATTAAAGAATTAATAAACTATTATGGTCCAGAATGTTGTGTTTAATTTTTACATTTTGTGGCATTTAATAAACTGGGTAAAGTACATACAGGTGGTTGTTTTTGTAGAATAAAGCCATTAGGTACTACACAATAGCCTTCTTTGTGTCAGGCTGCTGATAAAACTGTTGGGCTTTACTCTGTAATAACAATCACCTAAATGCACTTTATCCATAAATTATTGGCATAATTATGAACAGGACCATTCACCGAAAAAATTCTAATTATCTCAGTTCACTCACCCTTCATGTGGTTTTAAAACCTCATCAGTTTCTTTCTTCTGTTGAATGTTGATAATGTTTTGAAGAATGCTGGTTAGTAGAACCTATTGACTTCCATAGTATTTTATTTACTACTATGGAAGTCAATGGTTCAAACCATTTTCTTTTGCGTTCGACAGAAGAAAACATTTAAATAGATTTTGAACAAGTGAAGGATGAGTAAATAACAGAATTTAGATATTTGGGTGAACTACCCCTTTAAGGTCAAGTACAATTTCTTTAGCGTTAAGCAGGTAAGAAAGGTTGCATTACTACAGTTGCAAACTAAAACAAATGGTTTTAAACCCATTGTTGGCCCTTTCTTTTAATATATTGAATTACAAATTTTCTACCTCATCTAAAATAGTTTAATAAACCACCCGTAGATATATAATATTTAGCAAACCTTTTTATATTATTACAATCCAGTTTAATTTTAGTTTCAAAACAGTATATAATTGTTAAATAATATTTGTTGTTTATTTAAAGTAACATGTTAATACACTTGATTTTAGACATTTTTCATACAAACAAAAACTTCAGTAGTACAGGGGAAAAATATCATTGCAATTTTTTTTAAAGAAAGAAGAAAAAAAAAAAAAAAAAAGTTCCTTACCTTGTTTATGGGAATAATGAGGATCGGCTCCACTTTAGCTTGAATCTCTTCAGGAGAGTAATAACATGAAATCTTTCCAGCTTTCAGCACACAGTATAGCCTACAGCACCGCTGCAATCCCTCAATGCTTTGCTAAAAGGTCAAATCAAAAACTATGGACTTTACAAATTGCATATATTTATTAAGTGCAAATTTCCAAATGTTGAACTGCATAAAACTCATTGTTTTAATTTCTTTCAAGAAAGAAAAAATTCAGGTTTGTTACTTGTTGGCTGAGAAAGCCGCTCATCATGTCTAGTGTCATACAGTCAGGTTGTGCCACCAGCTGACAGCACAGGTTTCCATACAGCGGCAGCCATGATGAAGCCTCCACTGACAGACCAATGGCAGAAGGTCAATAAGAAGCAATAGACCAGTCCATTATTAAAATCTGACTAGTATGTGCTTACCATTTTGCAGGATTATGAGGGAATGAGACTGGAAAGATCCCTCTGCCTGCTCCAAACCCAGCGTGGTGTATGCCAGCAATGAGTACCGTGCTCCTCTAATGTATAAAAAAAATTAATTATTTACAACATTAATGCAACAAAAATTAAACTAAATTCTATTGGAAATAAACAAAATCTTTGCTTACGGTGGTATTGGGTTGGACTGGAGGAAAGTGTCTGGGTCTCCTCCGTCCAGAAGAGGGCAGAGCTTCCTGCCTGAAGATCTGCCGAAAGAGGAGCGCAGCTTCCTGGCCAGTTTTTTTGGAGTGTTGACAAAAGTTGCTTCCTCGTCCAGTCCACAGATATACAACTCAAACGTCAGTTCAAAGTCCGGCTTCACTTCAGAGCTGTTCAAAACAATACAAACAAGACTGTCAGATGATTCACTTTGTTGTTTTTACAAAATAACACAATTTTTACATAACTTTCGAGTGCGGAGATGTGCAGATAGGAACTTACAAAATTTTGACACCTTCAAAGCAAATATCGGTCATTGAGGAGTCTGCAATCACCATTTCAGTATCAAAAATCTCTGAGCCAATCTTCATCAAACAGAAGACTGCCACCCTCTGTGTGTCTGTAGGGTTCAGAATAAAAGGGCTCATTTGAAAAGTGTTTTATGCTGACAAAATCCAATCAATACAGTAAAATGGCCAATAAGATATGAAATATTTTTTACAGTTTTAAATAGATGAAAAGGTTATTTTAAAATGTATGAATATATAGTTAAATTCAGATTTATTAGCCCTCCTGTATATTTTTCCCCAACTTCTGTTTAACAAAAAGAAGATTCTCAACACATTTCTAAACATAAAATTTTTTAATTACTAATTTCTAATAACTGGTTTACAGTACATAATATTTTACTAGATATTTCTCAAGATACTAGTTTTCAGATTAACATACAATTTAAAGGCTTAACTAGGTTAAATAATCAAGTTAGGGTAAGTACTCAAATTATTGTGTAATGATGGTTTGTTCTGTAGACAATCGAAAAAATAAATAAAAAGAAGAAGCTAGAACTACTATTGTCCTACTAATTAATTAAAAAGTGTTTTTATTTTAGCCAAAATAAAACAAATAAAACTTTTAACAAATAAGAAGAAAAATGTTATAGGAAATACTGTGAAAACTTCTGTTAAACATCATTTGGGAAATATTTGAAAAAGAAAAAATAAATAATTCATAGGAGGGCTAATAACTTTGACTTCAATTGTATATACTATATACAATTTTTCCATACATTTTACGACTTAAAAAATATTCAATCTGAATCTTTTGCAACCATTTCTTTAGTTTGTGTCTTAGTCCTTAAGAAATGCTTGCCCATTAAAAGTTCAAAAGAACATTTATTATTAATTTTGCTTCATATTATGAGCAAGGAGTTTTTTATGAATAGAAAGGTTTAAAAGAACCACACTTATCTAAAATTGAATATTTTGTAACGTTTTCTCTGCAAATTTAATACTGACAAAATAAATAAAATAACTGACAAAAAAAAGCCAAGGATTTTAGTACTAATGAATATTTTTTAATTTTACTACTGTGACTTACTCCCTTTGCTGTTAAAGTGCTCTGAATCCTTCCAAAACAGTGGAATTCGCAGACCTGAATAAGTCAAAATGAAAAAAAAATAATAATAATAAATAAATATATAAATAAATATGCGCCAAAGAAACACTGACATTATTAACATACATAT
>CAIGQZ010032689.1:717094-740641 GCA_903798205.1 Danio tinwini
TTTGTGTTCAACAACAAACAGAATCCCAAATAATTTTGACACAAACAGAGAGAGTAAATGCTAACAATTTAAATTTTTGGGTGAACTATCACTTTTAAAAGAAACATTCAACCCTGCTCCTGGAGACCCAAAATCCTGCAGTTTTTTGACTCCAACCATAATCAAACATGCATATAAAAAAAAAAACCCTAAAATTTATGTGACAAATCATCATCAGGTCACCACGAGGAGGGTTGAATAATCTCAGCAGCAGACCCTCTGAAAATACAACTGATTGTCTAACCTTCTGAAGTCCTGGTGCCCTGTTCTCTTCTGGGCTTCACTCATGTAGGCTTTAATTCTGGCATTACAGGTTAACAAACTCCTGGAAGCATCCAAGACCTGCTCCTTTTTAGTGCTGGCAACCAAAAGCTTATAAGCCCCTGCTCTCATCCGCATCTCAAACTCCATCTTCTCCTTAATATCACAGTCCTATTAGGAGGATATAAACCATCAGCAAAATTAAAGCAGGTTTAATTGCTCACAGTTAAGCGTTAAATGCAACAATACTTATTTAGATGACTGCTACACAATCTATATTCTACTTCAATATTTTGTAAGGTGACATATGGATCAATGAGTGATGAGAATTAAATGACAATGATGCATGAAAAACCACAAAATATCTGGAAGAGACACTTCTCCTGCTCCTCAAAGCTTCATCGTCATCAAAAGAGCGGTCTCTAATAGATGAAGTTCAATGACACGAAGTGATGACAATGAGTGAAAATGATGGAAGTCCAAATAATTTCTGTGAACCAGTTCTCTCAAACTGCAGGTTTCAAGAATTCAGTTGAAATTATAATAATAAAAGCAATTTTTTGGCCATTTGTTGTCACATGGACCTGTTGTTATTTTAATAAAGCACTTTATTTACTATAATTTCCCTATATGCTTCAAGTTATACAATAACAAACTGGTATGCCATTTCAAATAAGATCAGGACAAAACAAAGTTTGTCTGGAGATTGTTTCACGTTTCCAACAGCTTTTTGGCTTGTAAACATCATCAAAATTACCAACGGACTATGGCGATGATGTATTAGGTTGGCAAATATTCTTAAAGGGACAATTCACCCCCCAAAATAAATAAATACTCTTACTCATTATACAATTATACTTACACATTAATCTATATGCAGCTTGTAATAGCTTGGCAAAAGGAAAAACATTAACAAATTGAGAAAACATCTTTTTATCAATTTGACAACGAATTCATGCAAATTCTCACAATAAATGCAAACACAGAAACTCTGAAAATAGCAGACACCATGTAAATGTGTCGAAAGACACACCCCATCTCCCCCCCCTCCTCCTCCTCCAAAAAATGTGACTATCCCTCTGCTTTTTGTTTAAAGAGATATTCATTTAATGTTAATGCAATCTGTCCAATTTTTAGGGCAAACAATTTAGAAACACAGTCCTGGCCGACCAGGATATTAACTTGACTTCTCAAATCTCCAAAAAAACACCTCTGACTCTAAACACTTTTTGAGGTCCACTGTGGATGGCTATTTTGAGGGCATTTCAGTATTTGCATCCATTGTAAGAATTTGTTAAAGTGTTGTCAAATTGATAAAGAGGTTCTTAAATTGTTAGTGTTTTTCTCTTTAACTTGCAGCACGTTTGAGCTCTCTCAGCCAACGTAGCTAGATGGTATTTACATTACAGTTTAGGTTAGTTTTTTTTTTTATTAAATAATGTCAAGAAATACAATTCAAGTACATCCAATGTAAAGAAAATAGTATTGGCCATAGGGAGATATAAACAATATCACAGGAATACATTAAATGATATACAGGCTTGTACAATTCGCATAGCTTTTTGAGGGTAATATGGACTCAACATAGTGCTTCACTTCATTTTTAAATTCAATAAAATTTGGATTTTTACCTGAAAATGTACATTTATGAATAAAAAATTTGCCCATTATGTTCGTTTTCAAAAATTCCTAAAGAACATCTTTCCCATGCAAACTAATATTTTCATCAATATTGACAGCAATAAAGTCAATTACATTTACCCCAAAAAATTAATAAAACGCCAAAAAAACTTGGTAAGGGGACTGGACATTAAGATCACTCAATAATTGGTTAGGGGACTTGACATTAAGATCCCTCAATAATTGACAAACCCAATCGAACTTGATAGAGGTAAAGTTGGTTTTATATTCACACATTCGTTCATTTAGAAGTCTCTATATTGTTTACCATGTTACTTTGAATATTCGAGAGGATTTAGCATGCAAGTATGACTTCAAAACAACATTAACACTATCTAATTGACTGTGAACAATGTTGTACTTTGATAGCCATTGGCTGCTAATATGATTTAATATTAGCAAAGAATAATATTATATAATATAACAAAGACTACTTTTATGAAATTATATTATTAAGGGGAAAGTCTGAATGTGCGAATATAAAACTAACTTTACCTCTATTTGAACTTGTGCTTAATGGGGTGAGCAATTCGTTGACCAAATAAAACAAACAAAAAAAACGACTTTTCAAAATAGTTTAAAAGATTCGATCCACATGAAATGATTCGTTCACGTACTCACTCAAATGGGTGGTGAATGATATGTTAAAAACAGAAAACACCCTAAATACGGTCACTTTCTAAAAGGCTAATTTCAGAGTAGTGTGATAACGTTTCAGAGTTAAATGTCAACATTATTCATTTTTATTTCTAAAGAATAATGTGAACCAGAGGAATTCAAAGTGTTAAAATAAATCTTGTCAGAGCATATCATAATTAGCATATAATGCTAATTATTTGAACATGGACATTTCAGAACATGGACTGTAATGTTTGATAGAGTCTGAGTAAAACATGATCACACTCTCATCCAGACTGAAACTAGGCATGGGACGATACCTGGTTTCAAGGTTTACTGCGGTTTGCAAAAGTCAAGGTTTTAAAACCTCAAAATTTTTCTGCTATACAGTTCCTAATGTAAGTAAGTTTTGTAAAAAAAAAAAAAAAAAAAAGAAAAGTATGTGTTTTTATTTGTTTAGCCAGACAGGTTTACTGTTCCAAAATATTGTTTACTAAAATAAAATGCATTATGTTCAGAGTTGTTGCTTTTTACCCAGACAGTTTAAAATAACTTATTTTAGAGTAGTAATCACAATACGCAAATAAAATAAAACCGTGATAATTTTAAGGTTATCATACCGTCAGAAACTTATACCGGCCCATGCCTGTAACTGAAACTACCTTTAATCTTTTAGAACTTTGTCCTATGAATAACATATTCAAGTCTTGTAGTATCTTCTGCATGTCATTCACACTGCCACGCTTCACAAGTCTGTCTTTGGCCTGAGAAAGTATTGAATCTGTTTAGTTTTAAATAACAACCACATCCCAGAGTCCAGACATGAAAGGAAAAGCTCAAATCAAAACGTCCGCTTCCTCACCACATCCTCACCTCATTTGGGAAAAACATGCTTTCTCTTATTTTCTTCCTCTTAATCTCCATGGCGAGGGAGGAACACGACGATACCGTGGACCGAGTGGCAATATTTCTTTTAAAATGTTGAATATCCCGCGGTGGATCCATACTGGATGCTTCCTCAAGACAAGCCCCTCTGCACACAACAAACCAACGGATTACACAAGCGCGAAGCGACCAATCAGCTTCTTTCAAAGCCTATCCAACAGTTGGGAAATACCACATTTAAAACTGGAAAGGTTGGGATTTCTAAAAAGGAAGATAAATGTGCTTAAATATCTTCAATATAGTATTACTTTTTAAGTTAAATATATTTATAGTTTTTTATAACTGCGTATTAGACTAGCTGCACAAATTATCACGAGCTGTGGTTGTGTTAGCACAGTGACATTTTTCTCATCCCCCCCGTCTGTCTTTAAATAGTTTAACCCTATGCTCTGCCGCACTGCATTCTAATGAATCCTTCTCAATGTTCTGGTCGAATCTTTCTTTTCATTCAGTGGCAGCTGGATCATTTTTAGGTCGATTGTGATTTAACACACAATGCGATGAAATTTTGCAACCGTTTTGCAGACGAAAATGCCATTCAGCATCACATGAAAAGAAATCAATGTCACCTCTGTCGCTGCTGTCACGCTCTTTCTTGACAACGTCGTTACTAACCAGATGACTTCATACACCTAGATACCATTCATCTGTATCTCAGTCAGTCAGAGAGGGTTAACACTACGCTGAGTGGGGTCGGACAGAAATACAAAGCAACAGATAAGCCGAAGGATCAACAGTTTGATTAAAGATTACAATTCAAAACAATCCCCATTGGAGCTCGTTCATTAAGGTATGGTTGCATGCTTGGTGTTATAGAAAATGTCAGCTGACTACCTGTCTGATTTTAGACTCCGGCCAGTAGATCGCATGCTTGCATAAGGAAGGTTTGCGTAAGGCAGTTTTATAGAAGTACAACGAATTTCAATTTAAGAGAGCATGACTTATTAATAGAAGCCATCTAAAAATTCGCTAATGCAATTGATGTTGCCATTGAGGTGTATGAATTTGATTTGATTAGCTTTACTGTAGCCTGTGTAACGTTAAGCCATTGTTATGATGACTATACACTAAATATTGGTGATGTGTGTTTATTAATGAATGGGAATTTGCTTGGTATGCTCTGAATGAATATCTAGCTTGTATTCTAGACGTGATGTCTTTTTTTTCTGTCACCACCAGGATACTGTCTTTTTTCCATTTTAATGATAACTTAATGAATTCTGACTGTCTGAGGCCTTGTGACAAGCTTGCTAGATTGAAAATCTCTTTCTGAGGCATGTTTATGTTGACCCAAATTATAAAACAATATTAATATAAAAACATCTTAATACTATTTTTAAATTTGGTGTACATTTCAGTTTAGTTTTAGTTTGTTCCATTTCTATTTAGGTTATGTATATTTCGTTTTAGTAATTCTAGTTCAGCAGAGTTAACAGAACACGTTCAGTTCATTCATTTATTTTCATTCGGCTTAGTCCCTTTATTAATCATTCCGCCACAGCGGAATGAACCGCCATCATTTCCAGCATATGTTTTACACAGTAGATGCCCTGCCAGCTGCAACCCAGCACTGGGAAACATCCATACACTCTCATACTCATATTCAATTCACCTATAGTGCATGTTTTTGGACTGTGGGGGAAACTGGAGCACCCGGAGATTTCTCCACTCAGAAATGCCAACTGATACAGCTGGGACTTGAACCAGCAACCTTCTTGCTGTGGGGCGAAAGTGCTAACCACTGAGCCACCCCGTCGCCCAGTCCAGTGTCAACCAAAGCAAAGTTTAACCCTTGTGCTAAACTCTTGCTAATAAAACTGATGTGGTTGGGCAGCTACAGTCACTCTAAATGGCCACAGAAAGAGTGCTCATGAATTCTGAGTTCGACAGAGGTCTTAAAAAGGCTTATTTGAAATTTTAGTTTCAAAAACACATTTTTCATGTGAAGCTACCCAATTGGGCCAATGCCTATCCAATCACCAACAATCCATCTCAATAAACCTTTTACCAATATGGTTTAATCATCTACCTTACAATAAATTTTGTTTAAAATTTCTCTATGTATTTATTATAGCTTTTAAAGCTTGTTAAAAATGTTTTGAAACAAAAGTTATGTTAAAAAAATGTACTGTACATGTATACATAGGCCTGTCACAATAATCAATATATCGACTTATCAGACAACACATGGACATGACTTCAATTATTTTTGGTGATGCAATATATATTGACTATACATACATACATACATACATACATGCACAGATACATAAAAATCCAACTCTCAGTACTCAGTGTCAGTATGGTTAAAAAACACTATAGTATTTACTATAAGTTACTGTAGTATATTTTCATGTGGGTGTCTGACAACTGAAAATAGATCTGGTAGCAGATATCGCAGCCTCTGTTACTTTTGACCTTGGACTTTTTATTTATTATTATTCATTTGTTTAGGATATGCGTTTTCACATTCTAATTCTAATGCCTGATTATTAAATTGTTAAAATTACTATAATTAAATTAAATATTCTTAAGAATAAAATATTATGTGTTCTTTGTAAGAGTGTAAATTGCCTTGTGATGATATTATATTGCCATTCTGGCATTATATAATGAGTGGCATAAAATGGTCTTAAAATAGCAATAATATAGTTTATAGCAATATATTTTGGTGCAATATATCATACAACAAGAAATAGATATTGTGACAGACCTATGTATGTTTACAACCAGGGTTTGCTTGTTTTGACACATTATTTGAATGTGCAATCTGTATAAGTCTGAAATTTCTTTTATAATGGTCATAAAAAGTCTTAAATCTGACTTAGTGAAACTTGCAGTAACCCCAAAAACACACTTTGATGGTAGAATGTGCACAGCTATAAGCATAAATGTATTTAACTTAAATATTCATAATTGAACCACTTTAAATCATCTTATGAGCCATAATTATTAATAAATTAAAATTTATTCTGCCTTACATTCACTTTTAGGAAGGTTTCTATGCAAATTTTATAAATCAGACCCTGGTCAACTTTGCTATCAGATCTATTATGATAACGATTATTATTTTTTATTTCTAGTTTATTTGACAGGGACAATGCACATTAATAATAAAAAAATGTACAGTGTGCCAGAAGTAGCCAAAAGGTTATTTTTCACATGATGTTAGAGTAGTCATTCTGTTTTTAGATATTTTTATATTCAACATCTGTGGTGCCAGATCTTTTAATATATATATATATATTTATGTTGTTGTTGTTGACAGGTGGTCTGTGTCATGCAGCAGAAAGTGTGCACACGTAACACCGCTCTTTTTGTGAAGAACGGTCAGGCGTGTGGAGCTGGCTCCGCGTCTCACCTTCCCTTCCGCTGCCCACGATGTGGAGAACACGAGCGCTTTCACACTCTTTCCTCTCTCAGAGCTCACCTGGAGTACAACCACCCATTCCACACCAAACACGACATCAGCCTGCTCTCTCCCAGAGATCTCTGCAGCACAGACCGCAAGGAGGGCTGGAAAATACCCAGTGCAGACACTCATAACGTACGTGACGCCGGCACAAGCACAAACTCATCCGCAAGAGGAGAGCACAAACACACACAACCCACATCGCAGAAGCTCCCAGAGAGGAGCCTGAGTGTTGGGGACGCATCCGCTGGACCGCTCTCGGCTCCCGTGGCGTCAGTGGAGAAGAGGCTGGAGGGAATGATGAGGACTGCCAACAGCAGCATGGAGCGGCGTCTGCTGCGTCTGAGCTCGGAGCTGGCTCAGACAGACACCGCTATCCTGTGCGAGCGTGCTCACTCACATCACCTGGCCCAGGAGAAGCAGGAGGTGCTAGAGCGAGAGCGGGCGCTCAGCAGACAGGTGGACGCTGCCGTCATGGTCATCGCCACACTCAAGCAGCAGCTCAGCATCTCCGAGCACGAGTTGGAGAGGAGAGAGCAGTAAGTGGGAAGAGCTGTGAAAATGAACATATCGCAGATTATTCAGATTTGTGGTTATGGTTGACTTTTTTATTTTCTAGCATTAAACAGAAAAGGAGATGTTTCAAAGAATGCCCAAGCTGCTCCTTACAATGTAACTGCATACACAATCTGACATGTCTTGTCACCTATCTAAGTTATAGGGACAACAAATAATAACTTGACTTCTAATTGATCATTTGTTATCAGAAGTGGCTTATATGAAAGGCAAAGGCCTCTAGATTACATGTATTTGACCAAAATAAAATATAATCATGCCTTGATTTTTAATTATTTAATTAGTACAGTAAGATCTGACTTTGCTGAGACAAAAATGGTCACTTTACAGAAATAATGTACAGTATAGAATATAAAGTCATGGTGCAGTGTAAAAAGAATTAATATTGTGTATGACTCCCATGAGCTTGGAGGACTGCATCCATACATCTCTGCAATGACTTGAATAACTTATTAATAAAGTCGTCTGGAATGGCAAAGAAAGCGTTCTTGCAGGACTCCCAGAGTTCATCAAGATTCTTTGGATTCATCTTCAATGCCTCCTCTTTCATCTTATCCCCGACAAAGTCAATAATGTTCATGTCTGGTGACTGGGCTGGCCAATCCTGTAGCACCTCGACCTTCTTTGCTTTCAGGAAATTTGATGTAGAGGCTAAAGTATGAGAAGGGGCACTATCCTGCTGAAGAATTTGCCCTTTCCAGTGGTTTGTAAAGTATTGGGCAGCACAAATGTCTCGTTGATGTTGCCATCTACTCTGCAGATCTCTTGCACGCTCCATACTGAATGTAACCCCAAACCATGATTTTTCCTTCACTAAACGTGACTGATTTCTGTGAGAATCTTGGGTCAGTGCAGGTTCCAATAGGTCTTTTGCAGTATTTGTGATGATTGGGATTAAGTTCAACAGATGATTGATCAGAAAAATCTACCTTCTGCCTCTATTCCAAATGATCACCTAGAAGTCAAGATATTATTTGTTGCTCTTACAACTGGGATCGACGACAAGACTTTTGTCAGTTAATGTTCAATGTTACTGATATCCTACTTTGAGCTTAATGATAGTATTGGATAAAAAACAATGAATTACACAGATAAATTAATGGTTTGGAATGACATGAATGTCTGTAAATGAAGGCCGCATCATGTTCTCCAAGCAGTGGTGGATGTGGTAAATAAATCAAGTACTTTCATAGAAGTACAGGCACCCTAATTAAGTATTACTCCAGTATTACTAGAGTATTATTAGAGTACAAAAACATTTGACAATGTACAGACATATATTTGTTTATGTACTTAGTATTACTGTAAATGTAGAAAGCACTTGCTGATTAATGTTTGTTTTGCTACTGATACTTCATACATTCATAACTACTACTGATAACAAAAGTACAAGGTGAAAATAGCTAAATATACTATATGTCCTAGGACATCAGAATTAAAAAAAAATTATGTGCTGACAAATATACAATTTAAAGACAAATGTAACTGGACTAAATGGACACTCACTGTTGAGAATGTCAGGGAGTTTTCAACTGGAGTTTCTCTCAGATGGAATCATTTTGAATGAGTGAGTCATTAACTTGACTCATTTTGCCAGCTCAATTGAATCAGTGTGTTTCCATCTGGAGATTCACTCTGACTGGCTCAATTGAATCAGTAGTTCTTACCTGGAGGCTCTCTCTGTTGGTATTTATTGAACTAGTGGATCATTAGCTGGAGATCTGCTCTATTTGGTTTATTAAAATCAGTGAGTAATTTAATCAAGAGCTAGATGCTATCAGCTCAATCCAGTTTCCAGAAAGAATCGTTCAGTGTGATTTGTGAAATGATTTAATCGTAATGTTCTTTAGTAGCCATTTTTTATCATGTTGCAGGGAAGTCATTACCATCCAGAAGTTTCTAGAGGCAGCGGCACAGCATGAGATGTGTGGGAAAGTTCGTTTGCGGCGGTTCATCGAGAGCCTCCTGCGGCGGATTTCCCTGGCTGAGAGACTGCTGGAATATTATCAGAGCGGCCCTCACAGGCATTACTGCACAGCACACTCTGTATGTCATTAAAACTTACAGAAAACAACAGTGTACAGTAGTGTGGCCAGAAGTCGTGTTCATCTTAAAAATTGTATAAAATGTCTATTGAATATTTTGTATAGATTATGTGAAGTTTTAGATTATGAGCATATTAAGCCATTTTAACAATATTCTCCTTGGTTTTGGAGGACAGTTCCTGTTGCTTTATTTTCATTTTCACTAGAACTGGCAAAATAACACTTGATGATATAGCTAATGCCTGCTACATAGTGGTTTTTATTGAATTTTAGGCTGGGAATAAAGAGTGCAATGTTGTCCAAATTAAGGTTTAATACATTTTGTTGCATCACAATAAAGAAAACAACTAAAACATGTGATGTGTACATCAGTTTTACACTTAGTGCCCTGTATTATGCATGCAACATATTCAATAAACACTTAATAAAAAGCTTAAATAAATTTTTTTTAGACATTTTTAGACATTAGACATCACTTTTGGCCACTACTGTATAGCTCATGATATAGTGTATAGAAGTGGCTCCCATCCTGGGTCCAAGTTGGGGTCTTCAAAGATTTAAAGGGTCACTGTAGTTATGAGGGTTATAAGTAGGGCCAGACGGAATCTGCTGACATTTTTTGCTATTTCTGCGGAATGATTTTGGAAGTATCATAACTAAAACCTTAATATATGAAAAAAAAGTAATACCTTTTTAACGTGTATTTAATGTTTATAATGCGAAACCAATTAGTTCCACTTTATTTGGTAAACAAAGCAAGTCTATCATATAATATATCTACTAAAAGACAGAATATACAGTATTACTTTACAAACTATTTTGTAAATAAATCAATACAAAAATATATTTTCATATTAGTCAATAATATTACTGAAATTTATTTAAAACGGAATAAATATGAATTTACACACATTTACACAAGTAAATAAACAGAATCAATAATGGGCGTGCGCAGATTTCGTGTGGGCCTAGTTATAAGTACTAATTAAACAGATACCAGTGTAATGATAAACTAAAATATTCATAGTTAGTTGTACAATTTTAATAAAAAATAAAAGAGTAATTAATTAAAGTAAAAAACTGAGGTACCTTCCAGCATTAAGCAAATTTCTTCCAGCATTTCTGCATAGCACCATGTACTGTCAGAAAACAGATTTACATTTCATTCAGGCTGTCTGCCGTTTTTGTTCAGACCATAGAAAGGTCATTAAGGACTTTGAATCTTAAACTAGGGGTCTTCTGGAAAAAAGTTTGGCAGTCACTGGTGCATATCATACATTTTGTCATGATTATGTTTCTCTAGGTCACCTAAACAAAATGCATTTTCATTAAAAGGTAAAAAAAATCTAATTAAAAAATTTACTTGTATCAGATAGATTTTGTGTAACAAAAACTATAAAGACATAATGGTACCACTTCACAAAAAGGTTCTATGGGTAGTTAATGTTATATAATGTATTTACTAGCATGAACAGACAATGAACAAACATTTATAATTGCATTAATTTGTCTTAACGTTAAATAAAGTTGTTTATTTTTAACTTATTAAACATTAACTAATGTTAAGAAGCACACCTTTGAATTTTAGTAATGCATTTGCAAATGCTGAACTATGATTAATAAGTGCTGTACAAGTATTGTTCGTTCTTAGTCCATTTTAGTAAATACATAAACTAATGGAACCTTATTGTAAAGTGTCACTGAAATTATAATAAATGGATATTATTATAATTTTTTTTTTTTACTATTTTAGCTTTGCCTTTTTTATTCAAACATTCCAAACATTGACAGAATGACTTCTGAATAATAAACTAAACAAATTTTCATGAAAAAAAGCATCAGGTCAATGACCCCTGAACTGGTACAAAAATGGAAATTCCCTTTGATAATAAATCACCTGACATGACCCACTTGCAAGGTTTTTCAGGATTGCAATAATGAACTTCTATTTCAGAAATATGTCAGCTTTCTGTGTTTCACTAATTTGTCATTATTTCAGGTGCCTCTGCCATCAGAGCTTGCTCCACAAAGAATAACACAAAGCAGGTATTGCATTTAACCCAGTAATGACTAATTGACATAACCTCCTTTTAAACCACAATTCAGATACTCAAAAACCCACAGAAAGAATTCAGAGCCCTTAAGTCATGTTCTCATTTGTCTCAAGGTGCTTTTGGTTTCTGTTGTGGAAAACTTGTACTCTCTAATTAATTCACGTCATCTTATCAAGACTGTAAATGATCATGTTTCCCCTTGCACAAGTAATGAGTAGCCTCATGTGTTTCTTTTCCATTAAATTAGTTCTAATGTGTATGAAAAATTAAATATACTTTCTATAAAAAATTGGTCACTTTATAACAAGGTTTCATTAGTTAATGTATTTACTAACATGAACTAAGTACTATCTGAACAAAACACTGTGAAATTGATTAGTTGGCTTTACTTTTTTTTTAAGAAGTGGCTAAACCTGTTGCATTTAAAGCAATTAGTTGACTACTTAAAGTGAGTGAACCTGTTTCCTTAAAATTAATTAAGTAATGAACTAGATGCATATAAAATTAAGTTAACCCTTTCAGGTGACAACTTTCTAAGTAAACTAATTGCTTTTTACATTGTACTTGTAAAATGACATTAATCATAGTCCAAAATTTACAAAAGTAAAATTCAAAGTTATGTCTGCGCAGATTGTGGTCAGTGCACCAACATCCCGACTCGCAGATTCCTGACCCATCCCCCTCTCTTTCCAACTTCACTTTTTGTCAATATTGGCTAAAATGGCAAAAATAAATCCTAAAAGGGGCACCCTAGATATGAAACAGCTGCGGATACGCACATCAATATAGCATCATTTTTGTAACACTGTTTAACAATAATAAATATTTTTAAAGTACTGTGACTGTTGGGTTTATGGTTGGGGTGGCAGTAGGCATTAATAAAATACAATTAATTGGGTAATTAATTTAATAAACAACATAAATAAAACTCTACAACTACTGTTTTTACAGTACTGTGACGGTTGGGTTTAGGCTTGGGGTAGGGATATATGTTAATAAAATACACTTTATTCTGTAATTTACTCATTCATTCATTTTCTTTTCAGCTTAGTCCCTTTATTAATTAGGGGTCGCCACAGAGGAATGAACCGCCAACTTATCCAGCACATGTTTTAAGCAACCCATCTCTGGGAAACATCCTTACACACTCATTGACACTCATACACTACAGACAATTTTAGCATACCCAATTCACCTATACCGGACTGTGGGGGAAACCGGAGCACTCAGAGGAAACCCACGCAAACGCAGGGAGGACATGCAAACTCCACACAGAAACACCAACTCACCCAGCCGAGGCTTGAATCAGCAATCTTCTTGCTGTGAGGCGACAGCACTACCTACTGCGCCACTGCGTTGCCTTCTGTAATTTAATAAATTTGGCTGCAACCGTATCTGATCTAGCAACAGCCCTAAAAAGGGGCAACAAGGTGGCTAAGTAGTTAGCATGGTTGCCTCACAGCAGTAAGGTCGCTGGTTCAGTCGATAACTTAATAATAGGCAGCTAATAAGTCCCCAAAGATATATACACTAGATATCGCATACTGACCCTGAGCATGCGTCAATAGCGCTGCCATATTTGACCAGTGCTCCCAGGACAAATGTCACTCTACCGCACTAGTCAACACTAAAGCCAATCTGAAAATGCTGGATTTTAGCACTGTGTACAGGTGTAGTAATGAGCAAACAAAGAAAACAAAGCACAAAGGCTGAACATTTCATAGGTAAGATTTAGTTTTTTTACGTTTTTGTGTTACAAACATTTGCGCTAAACAAGTAACGCTATTGATGATAATACAGTCACTTACTGCCCTGATCAAAAGTAGCACAAACTGGCACTAATTACAAGGCTTATGCTAGTTTTGTTGGATGGCCAGTCCACCACTGCACCTTGGTCCCACATTCATTTCAAAGATGCACTACACTACTAAAATGGTGGCTCTATTGATGCATTCCTTCCAATAGACAACAATAGCGTAGGCGACATCTAAAGTAAATATCTATTATAAGCCCCTAGTTAATAGTGGGAACTATTTATGTTTGCTTGTTGCTTGTTATGCTTCTTAACATCAATTAATGCACTGTGAGTTAACGAACTAACAAGAAATTACTTTGTTTTGATTAACTAATGGCAAAAAAATGACATCTTTTATTTGCTCAAGTTTATTATTTCAAACAGAGACATGCTGACTTTTTTTCTGGCACACCAACAGAACAGTGAGTGTAAAATGTGAATTTTTCGGAACGTTGCAATTGAACTGCACGTCAAGTGACAACAGCCAACCAATCAGCTTCAAACTTTGTATGGATTCAAAAAATTTCTGTATTTGGCCTAAAATCAAAATCTTGATTAATTGAAAATTTTTACTCTATTACGATTAATGGATGATTTTTTTATTTATTTGTTTACATTTTTTGCACTCCTAGTTCATTGACAAGTTTTGTAGAGTAAATATGTTCACATATTAGAAGTCAGAGATGTTTGAATGAATGGTGCACTGCATTACTTGATTTAAAAATAATTGAAGGAAACACACACTATCTACTGATTATTTATTGCTTTAAATCATCGTCAATGTAGTGCAAAGTAAGGCTCTAGAATAGGTCCATCGTCCTACTTGACCAGAGATCAGATGTGCCTGCAAAGTGACCGCAGAAGTATAAATCAGCCTCAGCCTTAACAGTGTAGGGTCACGTGACTCCACACATGGTAAGTAATTGAAAAAAATAGACCTGGAAAACTTAGATCAATTATAGGTTCTGAATGCCGATTTTAATTACTTTTCAATTAATCGTTCAGCCCTACTCAGAGCAACCAAACACTAATGCACTTTTTCATTTTCACTGTAAATAAAACTTGTATCAGAGCTGCAGCAAGGCTTTGTCGGAAGTGGATTCTCATTGAGCGTAGCTGATGTTTGCTTAGCAATGACAGACACCACAGTGGTGCAAGCTCAGAAGCATGTTAAAATTAGTGAAGGAGTTGTCGCACATAATTTTAGATGCAATATGTGAATGGTCCCTAAATGTTTTTTTCTTTGCTTGTTCATGTTAATAAATGCATTAACTAATGGAGCCTTTTTGTAAAGTGTGACCTTAAAATGATATAAGTGTGGTGAATGGTGATAAATATTTGTTATTGTGCTGTGGTTTGGCATCAGGTCTTCAGGAGAGCATCTTGAGCAGGATGAAGATGAAGAGCAGCAGTTACTTGCTCAGTCTGGATGGGGTTTGTCCAAAGGGGCTGCTGGGAGACTGGGTTACGACAGCTGGTCCCAGCGGAGGAGGTCAGATGGGTATGAGGTTTAGGGACAGAGGCGGAAACAACAGATGAATGTACATGCAAATAATAAAATATAATATTACTGAAGTAAGAATATGGTAACAATCATACAGTGGGATTCAAAGGTCTGAGAACACATAGAAAAAAATGAATTATTTTAATTTCATTTTATTTACTTATTTATGAAGTTTATTTACTTTAATTAATTAATTAAATTATTTATTTATTTGCATTTTTATTTGTCTATATATGCTATTTAAATGTTTGGGGTGCTAAAAATTGAAGTTTAAATTAAATAATTCATCCAAAGTGTGATACAGTTTCCACTGTATCACAAAAACATTAAACAGTTAAATTGTTTTTCAGCATATGAACTGTAAGTCATGTTATTTACTTTAATAAAACAGATTAGTATAACACATTTTAATTTAGTTTTTAAATTATACAAAGTACAAGATGTAAGGCTGTGTAATTTATTTCAGGTGTTTAGCAAATTTAGAAATGTGTCTGAAGGATTATCTGAATTTAAATAAATTCTTTTAAAAATAGGTTCAAATAGAAAATTGTTATTTGAAGTCATAATAATATTTCACAATATTACTGACTTTACTACATTACATTATTTACACTCAATGGCGACTTTATTAGGTACACCTTACTAGTACTGGGTTGGTAAGGTTTCATCAGATCCCAAAGGTGCTCCATTGGACATTTGAGTACAGTGAAGTCATTGACATGTTCAGGAAACCAGTCTGAGATGATTTGCGCTTTATGACATGGCGCGTTATACTGCTGGAAGTAGCCATCAGAAGATGGGTACACTTTGGTCATAAAGGGAAGGACATGTTTAGCAACAATACTCAGGTAGGCTGTGGTGTTGACACGCAATTGGTAGTAATGCACCCAAAGTGTGCCAAGAAAATGTCCCCCACACCATTACACCACCGCCAGCTGCCTGAACCATTGATAGAAGGCAGGATATATCCATGCTTTCATGTGATGCCAAATTCTGACCCAACCATCCATATTGTCGCAGCTGAAATCGAGACTCATCAGACCAGGCAACGTTTTTCCAATCTTCTGTTGTCCAATTTAGGTGAGACTGTGCAAATTGTAGCATCAGTTTCCTGTTCTTAGTTGACAGGATTGGCACCCGGTGTGGTCTTCTGCTGCTGTAGCCCATCCGGCTCAAGGTTGGACGTGTTGTGTGTTCAGAGATGTTCTTCTGCATACCTTGGTTTTAACAATTGATTATTTGAGTTACAGTTGCCTTTCTATCAGCTGGAACCAGTCTGGCCATTCTCCTCTGACCTCTGGCATTAACAAGGCATTTGTGCCTACAGAACTGGATATTTTCTCTTTTTCGAACCATTCTCTCTAAACCCTAGACTTTGTTATGCGTGAAAATCCCAATAGATCAGCAGTTTCTGAAATCCTCAGACCAGCCCGTCTTGCACCAACAACCATGCTTCATTCAAAGTCACTTAAATCATCTTTCTTCCCCATTCTAATGCTCGGTTAGAATTGCAGCAGATCGTGTGGACCATGCCTACATGCCTAAATGCATTGAGTTGGCTGATTACAAATTTGCATTAACGAGCAGTTGGACAGGTGTACCTAATAAAGTGGCCGGTGAGTGCATATTGTGTATTATATGTTGGCATACAAATAACTTGTCAGTACCAAAAAATCTTATCACGTCAGGATATTAAATGCTAATATATATGCCATGCAAATATATTTTTACTTATTTTTAGAGATAAAATTGTAGCAAACTGTTATAAAATGGATTTTATGTCAAAAAATTTACCAAATATTAGATGACATCATCAAAAAAAAAACCGTTTGTACAATTAATTATCAAATCATAAAATGTAGCCTTACAGTTTCTACAAGCATTTTACAGGTTTATTTGAGAAAATCAAATATCACATACACACAGAAATCTAAAACAATACAACAATAAATAGAATTTCAGAAAAAATGACTAATACATTTGAAATAAAATGTATTTGCTTAATGAAATTTTCAGTAGTGGCAGACTTTTGGACCTCACTGTATGTAATATTAGTAATATAAACCTCAACAAACAACAGCGATGTTCAACTACAGATGGCAGATTTCTTTTTTTTTATGTGATTATTCTGGTCCATCTGTGAAATATTTGAATGATAAAATTGGCTGTGGAATGAACACATGCTGAAACTGCCCTTTAATTCAAATAGATACAGTTTAGCTATCATGAAAACATTACATGCTAGCATAAAGCAGAGCTATAAGCCACAGAAGTTAATAATGCTACATGCTTGTTTTCTAACTAACACAGCAACATGAATTCCGTTACATAATCTAAATGAAGGACGTTGTTAAACCTGGCTGGGATGCACCGGTTGGAAATTATGCCACTTTAAGCTTCTGATAGAAAATGCACTGTTTCAGCAAGAAAAAAGTATGTAGCAAATATCTTAATAATTTCCTTGGGTCTTCTTTTTTGAAGGTGCTGTTGTGTGTTTTAAATAGTGGTGCTACATTTTAAGGGATAAATATATGTTTCTCTGTTTTCTCATGTTTGCCAGTCTTGTGAGAAATTTAACACAGGAGGGAAAAAGGAAAGAAAGTGACAGTCCTGTTTTGTTTTAAAAAACATGCAGCTATTAGAATATGTGTTGATGTTATGTGTTTTAATTAATTGCCAAGTAGTTTGATAAAAGTCAGGGTTTTTTTGGTCGTTCTGCACATTTTGAGCAATAGCACTTTTGACTGTGAGACAGTTCTGAGAGAAAAAAAAAAGTAGTGCTTTGATTTAAAGCGATTGTTCACCCAAAATAAAACGTCTGCCAATGCCATTCGAAGATTAAAATGTTAGTTTTAAAGACAATAACAAAAAAAAATTAATGCGATGATGTCATCAGCCTGTGAACATTTCCTGCTTGTCGTCAAACTGTTTTATAACTGTTAAAAGAGGCAACTCAGTCATAATATAATCTTAAAACAGCTGTCGTAACATTATTTATCAATATATGGACCTTTTGGAAATTTAAAATATAAAACAGGAAATACGTTAGGACCATTGTTATTGTTTACATCCCTCAAAATGGTCTATAATGGAAGTCAATGATCACCAACACATTTTTATTTGGTTTTAATACCAACAACACTACTTAATATATAATGTCGCCGGGCTTCCGCTCTAATGTGAAGTACATTTTTTCAAAGTTTGCAAAAAAAGACAGAAAATCCCAAATTTGGATTTTGGAATTTGCATTTCCATCGAGTTGTTAGAGTGGATGATTGTAGTATTGATAACCTAGTAACCAACAGTAAACAACAAGGCAAGCATAATGGAAAAAAGTAATTGGTAACGTGGGTGTATTGTTTGCTACGTCAGAGATTATTTGGCAGATGTGTTTTCAGTTTTATTCGCATTAACTCTTTTCAAAACCTCCTCAAGCGAGCGTAAAAACTTTTTTGCATATTTGATTCAAAATTTTATCACTTGTTTCTCATGCGATACCTCAAAATGCGCATTACACAAATAGTATTTGGAATAATATGATAGCGAGTGAGTAAATTATTTTCATTGTTGGGTGAAACAATACTCCATTGTATAACTGTAATGAAGACCTGAACTTAAAATGGATCTAGCATTGAAATTTGATATTAAATAAAAAGTTAAGATTGTTGACAAACTCGTTTAGACTTATTAATATACAAGAAATATTGTAATACAGTGCAATACAATTATGTTTATGGGACATTCTACCAGAAACATACATTATTGAATCCCTGAAAAAAAAACATAAATACAGTGTATAAAAAGTTTTTTATGCCAAAAATGTCTAAAATGAACTGATGGTTGTTTTCTGTGAGTTGTTCTGTAGAGGAATATGTCATTCATTTGGTTCTTAGATTTTTTTTCTTTATTAAAAACACTTTACAAATGTACAAACCCTGTCATTGTCCTTGTCCTCAGTCCAATTGAACTTACAGCTTTAATAGTTCTGTTATGCTAAAAACTGTTATTTAGAAAAAAACTTCAGAAATAGCAAGTTTAGTTATTATCATTCACACCAATGATTAAAAACATTAAATTATAAATAAATTCTACAAATAAAAAAATACTACAAATATATAATACAAATAAATTTACTATTGTCTCCATGTTTCATTCATTCCTGTCACTTTGCATTAAATTTAACATAAAATGCGTGCAGTATACCTTTAAGGCTTTGACTCGGAAGTGACATCATTTGATGGAGAAGAAGCTGACAGTGATCAAGGATGCGTTCTATCATTGAATTGTATGATTTTATGCTTAGTTTTGTATGATTTTTTTTAGGTCAACAAGCTTAAGTCAGGCCCTGTCACATTTTTACTTAGTGAAAATGTAAGTTTCTGGTAGAATGTCACTTATAAATCCATAAAAAAGCTTCAGATGGAGGAACAGGGTAGAGTATGGTAATCTGTAAAGAGCTAGTACATGTATTTAGGTAGACACTTCATTTGACTCCAACGGCACTTTGACTTTGCAGTAAAATTGCTTATGTTTCGTAAATGCTGATATGTAGCCTATCTTATGCAGGGTAGATTTCACCCACAGCACCTTACTCTTGATATGAAACCAGTCCGTTTTGAGGGCGGAAAAAGTTAAACAAGGGTAACATTTGCTAATACATCTGTTAAGCTTAAAGCGATCGTTCACCCCAAAACAATTCACTTTTACTCACCCTCAATTGGTTGAGTTTCATGGTTGATGAGTTTCTTTGTTCTATTGAGCACAAAAGAAGATATTTAGAAAAATGTTTGAAAGCAGTAAGCATTCCTATAAATAAAAAGATATTTTTTTGTGTTAGGTTTCCTACGGGTCATGGAATTTTAAAAGGTGTATTCCAGATATTTATATCAAGGAGTTTTATATACACTGTAAACAATACTGTTAATTAACAGTGTCCGTATTTTGTTATCCACAAGTGTTTTCTGTTCATTTACATTTGTGAATTGCATTATGGGATGTTGATTTCTGCTCCATCCACAAATTTAACTCTACAGTTTAGCAAACTGACTTTTATTGACATTTTTTGAAATAACATAATGTATAAGAAACAATATACAGAGAAATAAGTCTGTAAAATGAATGGCAGTTTA
This sequence comes from Danio tinwini, assembly GCA_903798205.1. Classification (NCBI taxonomy): domain Eukaryota; kingdom Metazoa; phylum Chordata; class Actinopteri; order Cypriniformes; family Danionidae; genus Danio; species Danio tinwini. The sequence goes on from CAIGQZ010032689.1 coordinate 737,153, forward strand.
TTACAGGGTTTTTGCAGTGTAATATACAACACCAACCCAGACAATATCAGAATCAGAATCAGAATCAGTTTTATTGCCAAGTGTGCTTCACACACACAAGGAATTTGTTTTGGCAACAGAAGCTTTCAGTGTGCATAAAGTGACGAGTGACAACACAAAATTAAATACAAGAAAAGAAAAGGCATTAAATATTAAACAGAGATGCAGTTAGTCAAAAAGATCTGGATGTTGAATGTATGTACAGATATGCTGTAAATATACAGGTTATTATACCTGTATATCACAAAACAATGTTAATAAAAGTCACTTTTTTAAACTTTTAAAGGTTAAAGTTGTTAAAAGTTGAGTAAAGATCAAGGTCCCATAATGCAATTCAAAAGCATAAATAAACGGGAAATTTTAAAATAAAAATGTGAATCACAAAATACGGAAAACTGCTTATTTAAAAATATTATTTACAGTGTATATATCTGGAATATTAAGGATTTTTGACTGTCATTTTAAATGTTACTTTCCATTATCTCAAATGTAATTGTTTCACACCTTTAGCCTATTTTTTCTGTTGTTTTATTCATTTTCCGCTTGTCAGCTGGCAGTCAAATATAAATTAAAACAATATTAGCCCTATCACATCATTTGTGCCGGTCTATAAAGGAGGTTTGTAAGGTGCACTATTGGCATGTTGCTATTTTGAGAAACTGAAATAGACCGCAGTATTGACCAACTAAAACTGGTGTAAAGTCCAGCACAGAGTGCGTTAGTTATGAGCCTATGCAGGTCCAAACGTTTACACATTGCTTAATACACACAGGATGTACAGCAATACACAAATATCTGTACAAATGAAAAAAATTAAAAGATTAAAATGTTACAAAAATTATTATTTTTTACATAAATATAAAAATCACTACTAACATACCTTCTTCGTCTCTTGGGGTGGAGTGGGGGGTATTGATGACAATTTGTATTTGTATAATGTTATTATTAGTAGTAGGAATATTTATTATATGCATATTTATATTTGTTATAATAAAAACAAGTTTAGATTTATCAACCTGTCAGGTTTTAGAGACATATGCATCACCATATAAGAATAGGATGTGTGTTCGGATATAACTCAGTTTTTTTACCACACTTCGTTATTATTAATTAATTTATTTGCTGAAAATTGAAAATTGTTTTTTAACAAATCTTTGCGCTAAACAAACAAAATTAAATATGTATGTGTAAAATAAAGAGTAAAAGTAAAGAGAAAGTAAAGAGGCTGAATGGAGGAGGCTCCTTCTTTGTCCTCGTGCTGCAGATGGTCTGTTTAACTGTTTTCACGTTAGTGGAGTGTTCAGTTTTTCCACTTACAAAGTCCGCCATGTAAATAACAAATGCCCCATGGCGTGACGCTACTGACTCCTAAAGGGAATGGGAGATAAGACTCTGATTGGTTTAATGCACGTTATGTTAAAAACACACCTCATTAAGAGAATAAGCAAAACCCTATTATACCATGGCCCAGGGAAAATTACATGAAAAAAATTATGGATTTAGGTAATGGAAATATAGCTTTTTAGTCATTAAATCATGAAATAAATAAATGGGAACCCTGATATGTCAACAGAAAATAGAAACTCAATCAGGTTTGTGAAGGGTGAATAAATGATGACAGAATGATCATTTTTGGGTGAACTGTGCCTTTAAGCTCTGCCTTTTTTATTACTGTACAAGTTGCATGTGACAAGATTAATTGGACTTCTCATGTGTGAAACTAAAATCAAAGCATAAAATAGAATAACAAACAGCACTTGGGATTTGAGTTCAGAAGTCAAAAGTATAAAAGCAACTGTTTATATTTACGTGTTTTTACCTCTGTTTGTGATGTTTGGTTTAGTGGTGGCGAAGTCATCCACTCCATCGACACTGTGATTACAATCTTCTTTTGTGTTTCCTTCATGTTTTTCGGTATCCCTGGTTCTGTTGTGTTTATTAGAAAGAGATCTGAAGTACTGTAGTGCTGTGTGAGCATGAGCTAGTGCACATCTATCAGTATTTTTTTGTGAGTGAGCATGCTATAATGCTTTATCCAGTGGCTTTGTGCAATATGTGACAATATTTTCATGATGCGAGGAAAAGAAACGGGACTGTACAAAGAAATGTGGAGGGTATTAGGGTCAAACTTAATTAGGGTCAACCTAATTCACATTTGATTTTTGAACTATTTGGTTGGTTGGTTGGTTGATTGGCTGGTTGATTGATTGATTGGTTGGTTGGTTGATTAGTTGATTGGTTGGTTGGTTGATTGATTACACATTATATAATATACTCAATCAACCAAACAATATAATTTCCCAATATAATCAGAGAAAGTCAGTGGCTAATTTTATATACACCAACTTTTGTCAATCTGACTTAATTGAACCCCATTTTGCAGATCTGTTTACATATACTCTAAACATTGTGGTCTGATTCTAATCACTGTTTTTGGATGTTTTTTTATATACATTCTGATTAAAACAAAACATTTATGCTTATTGGTATTTTAAACATTTCTATAAATCAGCTATTTTTTTCATTCTTTTTTCTTTTTTTCCCCCCAGTTAATTTTTCGACCAGTTCTTTTCAGCCATATTTACAATTAAAGACATGTACGTGTTATGATTATGAATATTAGATCTGGATATGATTGTGAAAGTATAGTTGGATGTAAGAGTTTACATGGTCTTTATTTTTGCTGTAGGTTTGAATTAGAAAAGGATAAGAAAAATAGAACATTAATAAATTTGGGTGCATGTAAACATAGCCACTGTGTTTTATTTGTTGATTGTCAGTATCAACTAATATGAATAGATACAGCGCACAAGGTTCAGACCTTGGCAAAATCAATTGACTGACTAAAAACATAAATGGATAACACATAATAAGTATATAGTTTTATAGTAAGTTGGTAATCTAACATATTTTAATACTTTTTAGTTTTGCACAATTGTGTCAGTTTTTGCACAACAGATGTCAACATTTTGACAATTTTAAGAAGGGATTCATTGTTTTTTGGGTGGCCGAGACCAGTACAGATTTTACCAAAAAACATCCGGCTGATTACGATACTTAAAATTATATTGGTCAATTGCATACAGTACTTAGCAGCTCGTTTTTTCTTCATTAAATTAGTTTTACTGAACATGGTTTAAATCCGTTTATCATTTAACTTTCCAACATTTTAAGAGAGGCGCAGGTTAAGATTTAAAAAAAAAAAGATCTGACATTTTGTGCATATTAGATTTTATGTGCAGATTTTTTAAGTATTTAATTATTTTGCTCTGAGAAAAATGCTGGATTAGTGAAAAGATGTGCAGCTTAAAATTAATATTTTCATATTTAATTTCTCATATTATTGCTGATATGCCAACATTTTTATGTTAATCTGTTATCAGCTGATAAATATCGGTATTCGATACATGGGTGTATCTGTGGGTGCAGTTGCTATGGTTACTACTAATG
>CAIGQZ010032689.1:749074-764615 GCA_903798205.1 Danio tinwini
ACACACACACACACACACACACACACACACACACACACACACACACAGTGAGAGCAGTGATTGAACAAGTGTGTCCACTGCATTTAACTCCACAAATGAGTATAAATACATTTCAATCAATCATGTTATCTTTTTGTAGTGTAAAAGCGCAAGTCTGATAAAGTCAAGACATCAGGCTTATCACAGTTCTGTCAAAATGTAACATGTGAATGTGTACTGTGTGCTCTATAAATGTAAACAGTCTTGTGACAGCTACTATTTGTTTGTGTGGACATTCCCCCAAAGCCAATGGGAGGAGAGCTTGCGACCTTTAGCCAAAAAGGGCTAACAGCTAAAGCTAATCTCTGCATTAACAAAGAAAAATCAAGGCTCATTGGGAATCACTGCTGTTGTGCTGTACTTGCTGACGTTATTTCTTCGACTTCATTGAAGCGTAGTTTACTGCAAAGCAAAATAAACTTCTGACTAAGAGGAGTCTATTTGTTTGAGTTGGCAGTAAAGTGTGTTTACAAGAAGAACGTGGAAAAAGTGAATAAGCCGACTAATATTATTCGAAAGCACACTTGTTTCTGTAAAGTGTGTCATAGCATAATGAGGACTGGATTGTTTGTGCATTTAGTGTCCGGTGTGAATTCTGATGACACTTTAGAGCATCCTCGTGATGTCATCAGAAATGTTTCTTCACAGTCACATTGTGATTCACGCACAGTATGTGTGTGCTTTTCCAAGCTCAGAGGACTGCAGTAGGCGGTAGTGTTGCATCTGTTGCATAGCTTTAGCTTTTTATAGACGCTTTGTTTTTAAGTGTATACGCCAATAAATGATTGGACAAAATATGCAGGAATGACCACAGATGACTAAACTTTTTCCTTTCTCTACAAATATATATTTTAAAACAATGTCACGCAAACATGCTTGTGAGTCATGATTGGTTGGGAAACAGCCAAAATGTCATCAGTCTGTTTCTGGACTGATAATGAGATCATTCCCTCACTATCCTAGTCATTTTATTGATTTCTTGCCCATAATGAAGTCTGAATTGAGAAACGTTGAATTATATAACACATAAATACAATGTGTCACTGTGGATTATATCATATAAAAAATAACACAACAGCTCACCATCTGCTGACACATTTCCATAGACGCACTGTGTAAAGCCAGTCAGTTTAATTCTGCATAATATTCTTCACAGTGACACTCATTATATGTGAATAATATATAATGATACACTGTATAGATGTCAAATTCTCAATGTGAATGTCATATTAATTCTGCTATTTAATCACTCTCATAAGCAGCATGGATTTATTTTATCTGTGAAACTTATAAAAGGCGATATTTTGAAGAAAGCTTGGAAACCAAATAACACTTTTAGGTCATAACTCTTAGATTTAAATGTATTCAGATAGAAAACACAGACAAAAAATCCACTAACATCTGTTGTGGCTGGTTTAAATACTACATTTGTGTGCTGCTTATTGGCAATATAAGATAAAACAAACTGTAAACAACCTAAGCTGCTTCCTACTTTACATACAAAATTGTGCAATGTGCCCTATAGACGTTGGACATCCCTCCTGGAGAAAAAACCCCAAAAACAAACAATAGAAACTATCATAGACGCTCTAATGCTTTCCAAACACATAAAACTATTACACATTAAAAGCCAATAACTTTGAATTATTAAAACCAGTACATTTTAGTGTGTTTATTGACAATGAAGGCAGCGAATGACCCATGGGAACCATTACAGTTTTCATTAGAATTATTTTTGCATCAAGCATTTTTGTTTTTAAAAGATGTCTAATAGATGTCTTATAGACGTCTAAACATAGTCGTCTTGGCTAAAACAAGACTAAATTTGGGCTGTCAGTGAAAATCGAATAGACGTCTAAGAATAGGCCAAAGCTAGACTAATCATCAAATAAGCAGAAATGAACAACTACACATATAAAGTCTGTTCTTATCTGTCTATTTGATGACTAGTGTAGTTTTGGGCTATTCTTAGATGACTATTAGATTTTCACTGACAGCCCAAGTTTAGCCTCGTTTTAGCCAAGCCATTGACGTTTAGATGTCTATTGGACATCTATTAAACACAAAATTGTTTGCTGGGTTAACTCATGTTATAATGATTTACATCATTACAAATTGTATTCTATTGCTGCTGCTGTTGTTTATTTTCAGATTCATTTAACCAGACATATTTAGTGGGTGTATTGTGTAAGTTCCCCTTCAGGTTCACACAAGTGTCAGTAGATTTCCAAAAGGCAACATTCTCAAAATAGGCTAATGTTATGAAAAGGTTTTTTAACGTTTAGCTTTTTTTCCAGATACGGTAATAGGATTCCTCATGGGTATATGTTATTTTAAAACATAATTAAACCATTAACATGAAAAAAGTATTTATACATTATTCATGGAACATTTTTGTAAACATTTAATTAATAAGTCATTGATATGTGTATGGTTCAGAAGGTACATTTAGAGAATGTTTCAATAATACTATAGAAATACAATAAAACTGGTTTAAATGGCTATTTAAAACTATTTGTTTGAAATTAAATTGTTTTTTTTTCAATGTTTTGAGAATAACAGATTTCATGGCATATTCAAGGGCAAAACATTCTCAGGAGGAAATATTTCTGTTTGGTAGACTGCATTTTTTTTTGCAACTAGCCTATTGCAAGGTGATTACAAATATTTTTGTTAGGAGTTTAAACTATCAGTTAAATCAGTGTAATATGTAGAGAATTAGTTTTTACAATTTCAGACGGCTTTTTAAAATCACTGGGCTTTAAAAGGGACTGTTCACCCAAACTCAAAAAATCTGTCATTTACTCACCCTTGTTCAAAATCTGTTTGTTTCTTTATTCTGTTAAACACAAAAGAAGATATTTTGAAAAAAAAAAACACTGACGTTGCAGGTTTTCAGCTTTTTCAAAATATCTTCTCATGTGGCAGAATTAATAAACTCAGTTTTGGAAACACTTGAGGGTGAGTAAATAGTACATTTTTATATTTGGGCAAACTATCCCTTTAAGAATAAAGTTTTAAAAAAGGTTAAATGTTTAAAATATGTTAATGATACATTAATAATTGTTTTGTTACACTAGCCTAACCCTAGTTTAATTGTGGTGTTTGTGATTGTTCATATATTGACGTACGGATTAACTTTTGGGCTTTAAAATAAAATTGTTGAAAACAATCAGTTGTTTTCAAACTTAACGGAATTAGCCTATATGTATAGTTTAATTAATGTATTCAAATACTTTTCGAGGTCAACCGACCGTGACCTCGATTTTCCCCCTTATCAGAACATTTTCAAAGCGTGACTTTTCTCTGAGTTGCGGTGAAGGACTGAAGTGTCATTGCCCCTTTGTAAGGTTAGTGTATGGGAGTTGTAGTAACCAGTGTAAGCGTGATATCTCTTACAACATACATTTGCGATGTAAGTAGCTATCTTGGTACTCGTGCCAAATAAGTTTGGTTAAAGCTTACAAGCACTAAACCGCGCGTCTCAACAATGACACGCTTTGAAGTATGGCCTAAATTTCAAAACAACAAAACTACATTTCCCACAATTCTCTGTGTGACGTATAGCGTTTGTTGACATTGCGTACGTGTGAATTGGATGCCTGTATATGGAGTGGTCATAGGCAGAAATGACTTGATCCTAACGGTATTCCCGATACTGCGCTCAAGTTAAGCTTTTACACATGATTTTGATGGCCTAAAACGATACGCAAATCTGACGGGGCTGCACTTGATTTCGCGTGGAGTTGAAAGTCAAGTTGACGCTGCTGGACACTTGCGTTATTATGATGCCACGAGACAACATGACTTCCACAGTCCAGAAAATCGCCAAACAGGCCCTCGCAACATTCCGAAACCCGTCTGTCGTCGGAGAGCACAACAAAGTGTTTTCAGAAAACCAAAGCAAGCTGAAAAGCCTCTTGGCGGAGGTCAGGGCGGCGGACTTGAAGATCGCAGCCCGGACCCCCGAGAGCACCCCGGTGCCGCCTCAGCGCATCGCTCCTCCCGTCACATACATGCACATCTGCGAGACCGACTCCTTCAGCATGGGGGTGTTTCTGCTGAAAACGGGGGCTTCGATACCGCTGCACGACCACCCGGGGATGTATGGCATGTTGAAGGTAATCTACGGAAAGGTGCGGATCAGTTGTTTCGACCGCTTGGATAAACCGAGAGACGGCGCCAGCGGCGTGCAATTCAGCCCTCCGCTCATGCCCTTCCAGATGGGCTCCTTACGGCCCTCAGTACTGAAGTCCGTCGGAGAGTACACGGAGGACAGCAGCCCGTGTGTGCTCTCACCCCAGCAGGACAATATCCACCAGATAGACGCTGTTGACGGACCCACCGCTTTCCTGGACATCTTAGCACCACCGTACGACCCAGACGAAGGACGAGACTGCCATTATTATAAAGTTTTACAAGCTCATTCAGAGGCTGCAGATAAAAAGATCGAAGCCCAGGATCAAGGGGACGTGTGGCTAATGGAAATACCCCAGCCTAGTGAATTTTGGTGTGGTGGTGAACCATACCCTGGGCCTAAAGTGACCCTCTGAGGGGATGTATGACAACAAACTGGGAAAATAATCATAGTCTGGAGTGATTAAGGGGATTGTATGTTTTTTTTTTTGTTTGTTTTTACCTGGGTACCTTAAAGAGACAGTTCACCCAAAAGTGAAATCATTTAACTCATTCTTTACTTGTTTCAAAGCTTTGTGTTATGTTGAACAAAAAAGAAGACATTTCGAAGAAAGCTGGAAACCTGTAACCATTGATCTCCATAGTAGGAAAACACAAACACAGTGAAAGTCAATGGTTACAGGTTTCAGACATTCTTAATTTTAATCTTAATTTGTGAAAGATTTGGAAAAACTTGTGTGAGTAAATGGTGAACTGTTTACTTGGACAGAATATACAGTGGTTTATGTCTAGCCACTTATCACAGCTGCTGTCTTTAATTGTCTTTTGGCTGTTTATTTTATTTTTTTGTATTTAAGTCTGTAAATGTCCTGTGTTTGCATGCAGATTGTGTTCTGATTTTATGTGGAGGTTCAACAAAAGTCTCTGTTCTCCATTTGCCTGGATTCTCTTTGTATAGCGTGCGATTAATATTTAATTATTTGCAGCAGATGTGAGATTTGGTTTATCAGAATGGGAATCTCGTTGTCTTGTTTCCATTGTCACCATTGTGTTAATGCATTAAGCTGTGCAGGACAGAGAAATGCTTAGTAACAGGTTCAAAACACTCATTTGACAAGCTGGCCTACGTGACACTGGACACTGAACCCTTTTTTGTCTTCTACGCTCCTGATAATAATGATAATCAAGCACTTAGCCAGGATGCCAAATTTTAAATAGTTAAAGCAATGAATGAAAGTCATACATGTACTATGAAGAATGTCATAGAATGAAAACATTTAAATTAATAAAAAAGTGGGAAAAAGCAGATTTTCTTACGATTTAAATGCTTTTTTGAATTATTTGAAGACATGTTATTGGCAATATAAAGTTTGGATTAAGGTTTTTCATGTTTGTAGAAATCACCTGTGGACAGGAAGGAGAACTTTTTTAAAAAGCTATATTAATGTTTACCTTACATTTAGGTCCTTAATTGTTTATATACAGTGCTCAGCATAATTGAGTACTCTCCATTTTGAAAATTAATATTTTGATCTATTTCTTAATAAATATAGACAATGTATTTTGCTGCATTTAAACAAAACGGATTTATTAAACAGATATATTTATTAAAATAATATTTTAGTCACCAAACATATTTAGAAATTGAAAGGTAATACAATTAAATTCAAGCTAAATATAGCAAAAATAAATTACAGCCTACAAAATTTCAACTATAATATCAAATTTTATATTAAATTTTAATATAAAATATTTTTTGCTTCTCTTGATTCTTCCTGTTTTTAAAATTTGTATTTATTATTTTTCTATAACATATAAACTTGGGTGTACTAGTTTTTGGACCGTTATCGTAAATTATTTTGTTTGATAAGCTCTAGATTTGGCTTTAGTACTGACTAATCTATTGTATATGCACAAATAATATTGTAGAGCTTCCTATTAAAATATGAATTTAAAAGATAGATTTGTGAGGTGTGTACATACTGTATATGCTGAGCACTGTATATTAATATTGTAATTTAATATAAAATAATATTAGTGATTTTATAGATTTTTAAATTTGGTTGATTCCTGATTATGCTGGATTGTCAGCATTATTACTCAGAAATAATCAGAAAACAGTGTAATTTGCTGATTTAGAGTTCAAGAAACATTTCTGATTATCATCCTTGAAGTTGTTCAGAACATTTGTTCTCTGCCTAATATTTTGTATCTTTTTTTGGATGAATTGATACAACAGCATCTATGTAAAATAGGAGTCTTTTGTGACATTGTTAGTGTTTCCAACTAACACTTATGTTGTATCAAATTACTGCAACCCTGCTGATTTGTTAAGTCTTCCAGCTTGGGTGGTTGTCTATATATTTTAAAGGATGTTTCACCAAAAAAGACAGTTTTGTCATCTTTTACTCATTTCTGACTTTTTGTTCTGCTGAATTTAAATAGCATTTGTTTTGCCTATAGATGTCAGTGGCTACAGCTTTCCATTATTCTTCAGAATATCTTAAAAAATGGTTTGGGACAAGTCAAAAGTGAGTAAATGATTACAGAATTGTCTTTTTGGGTGTTTAACCCGCGGGCCTCACTTTATCAGCAATAACTCAACTGTTTGCCAAGTTGTGACCTCTAGTGGTGCAAATTTGCAGTACCATACAGATATGAAATTCATTTCGCAGAAAAGCTGATTCTCAAAAATACACCTTGTGTTTATTATCATTTTATTCAGACACGTAACAATAATAGTCAACAAAAAGACTCACTGTAAACACTATTTCTCAGAACAACTGCATTATGCACCATATGAAATTTTCTGTGATAATGACTAGCTTCTACAACAAACCACATTCAACATTCAGATTCATAAGCTGCCTTCGTATTTTTGTGCACACAAACAAGGTCCAGGTTGACGAACCCAGGGGTATGTGCTAACTAATCAGTTCCCATCAGCGCTGGAGCTGTGAGGGCCCACAGACAGCTTTCTGTCCTTCTGTCTCTGGTGGATTTTTGTGTGCCTCCTTCGCTCGTCGCTCCGGGCGAACTTTCTGCCGCAGAAGTCACAGGAGAAGGGCTTCTCGCCCGTGTGTGTGCGGATGTGAGTCGTAAGGTGGTCACTCCGGCTGAAGCTGCGCATGCAGATGCGGCACTGAAACGGTTTGTGTCCGGTGTGTATGCGGACGTGACGCGTGAGCTCATCCGAGCGCGAAAACCTCCGGTCGCATCCCTCGGCCGGACACGGATACGGGCGCTCGTGCACCGGCGTCTTGCACGGTCGGTTCGGGTATTTGCGTGGCCGCAATATTGGCCTGAGTGGGACATTCTGCGGGTTGGCGCCGTCTACAGGCGGCCTTGACCCGTCCATTGGACACGCCAGAGTAAAATTCCTTATAGTGTTCAAGGGAGTCAGCGGTGGCGGGACTCTAATAGACTCTAAAGAGCACGAAAACGGTTTGATATCCTGAAAAACTGCCATGTTGTCCCTTTGGCAGCTGCTGTTCTGATAAAAGCCCCCATAGTCGGGAATGATGGAGAAAAGCGCCCCGTCAATGGTTGATTTTGGGGCCGAGTAGGACGGAGGGGCGTATGTTATTGGGCATGTAGTGGTCGACAGGTAGACCGAGGGGTCCTGATAGCCCTCGGCGCTACAGGTGTAAGGGGGTGGCCCTGTGTACATGTGCTCCATATTGGGAATAGTTTGGCCTATTTTGGAGCAGTCTGAATGAGGGCCTGCAGGAGAGCCCGTGGAGAATGATCCTGGTGAAGTGGTTCGGTCCTGCACTCCTGCACTGATGAAGTTGATTATTCCCTCTTGAATCCAACTTCCCTGCGCGTCGATGGAAATTTTGCCCGTGTAGGCGACAGGCGCGCTGTGTGGAGAAAACTTTCCCGGGTCCGGCAGATCAAGATCCCGCTTTTCCACGCCGAAGCTGTCGCTGCTCAGGCCACCTGTAGAAGTAAAAGCAACAGTTTTATATTGAGAAACTCAATCTTAATGTGTTTTGGTAAAAACTCCTGAAAGAGCAGACTGCGTATCCACCACGTGATAGCAGCTCTATTCAGTAAGCTGTTTGTTTTCAAAAGATTGTTGGTGTGTAGGTGGAATATATGCGGGTGTCTCGATATTCTGGTTTAAAATCACAGCAAAATATTTTGTTATACTACGATTTTGCCTGCTGTTAAAACAAGATTGAAAAACACATGGACAGATTTTAGGTTAGAAGTCACATTTTACTATAATGTTTATTAATTACGCACTTAAAAACCTTAAAAAGTTTGTACTTTATTTTATTTGGATCTGTATTTCCCAAAAGAACCTTAATAATACAATTACCAAGTTATACAAACATTATGGGAGGAAATTAGGATAGGCTATTATTTGGATTATTTTTTCACAGCAAATGTTTTTTTAATGTTTAATAAAAGTTTCATGTTTTTTTCTTCACAAAAATGGCTTTGCAAAAACTCATTTTTTAGTAATTGATTTTTAAGACTTAAAAAATGTGCAAATAGTATTGATTATTTGGCTATTATTCATATAAATTAGGCTGTATATTTATTCATTCCTACATTCTTAAAAATAAAGGTTCCTGCAGGGGGGTTTCACAACAGCGATTCCATAGATCTATTTTTGGTTCTCAACAGAACTTTTCAATCTGCCCTTAAATTTACTTTTTTTTCTTATTGTCACACGAACATTCAGTTGGCATAATCTATAAATAACGTTTTCAACCACACATAAACGTTTGGGTTCTGTGAATGTTCCAGGTTCTTCAAGAACCACCAGTTCCAATAAGGAATCTTTTTAAGAGTGTTTAGGCAAAACAAACGTGACAAACGCAATTCAACCTTATTGAGGCTCCTTTCGCTAGTTTGTTTACATAACAACTATTCCAAAAAACGACTATGAGAGAAAAATGTTTCTAAAAATTATTATTAAGTTTATAAAGCTTTTTTTAAGTTTTGAACAACGAACCAGCTTTCAAACCGCTGATAAATCAAAACAGCATTTTTATCACAAAAAACCCTGGTTAGTGAGCTGGACTCTGAAGCATCCTCCTCTCTTACCTGCGGACGCCTCGCTGTAGTGGTCCGAACAGACTCCCACATCCACGTGAGGGAAGCCGGTGGGCGCGCACGGGGGAATCTCATCCAGACCGTAGACGTGTGGTGGCAAACAGCGCATGAAATCCGTTAACGACGCGCTCATTTTATCCCCGGTGCTCGCTGTCGCTGTCATTTTGATCCTCGATGTTGTTAATAAACTGTCTTGATTTGTTATAAAGTTGCTCTCAGGGCTTGTGTTGTAAAGGTTGATGCTGTTATCAATGCTGTGTTGACTTCGGTGTTATCATCATAAACGCGCGCATCGGTCTGTCAGAGCTCATCAGCTCCCTTCATACGTGCCGCAGCAATAAGTGAAACTTTTATGTCGTAGTATGCATTTTAACAAGAGCTTGTCAATGCCCCGTGACGTCACTGACCATACAAGGACAGAGCATGACAGAAAAAAACGGGTTGGGCTTTTCTCTTTGCTTTTGGCCATGTGACGACACGACCTCACTTTTCGAACAAATCTTTGAGTCTGGCACGTTAGTTTTCTTAAATTAGATCGATATGTTGTGCATAAATACATGCTTTATCTAAATAGATGTGTGGTCTGTGCTAAGAAGTAGCCGTTTTTCTTATCTCTGAACTTTTGGTGTGTGTTATTATCAGGAATTCCGGTTACGGTGCATCCCATAAATGGATATTATCCGGTGATCTCCATCACGCCCTTTTTGACTTATATGGGACGCATCCGGGAAACTCGACACGGAAAATAACGAGCCACGCCGATCTCACGTCCCACAGATGAACCGCAATAAAACTCAATGCAGGAAAGTGATATTTGAATATGTTGGAAAGTTATAGTCTAGTTTCTAGAGGGTTAAGGAAACATATTTATTAATACACGCGCATTTTCCTCTTTGACTAGACATGATCAGTGTGATTACACATCTTTATTATTAGACGGACTTCATGTGTTATGAGTTGCATCCCATTTTAACATTTAGCTCTATTTTAGTCATGTACAGGATTTTAATTAACTTCAAACTATTCATGATAATTCTCTTAGAACATGGGGTCAAAATTGAAGGGGTCATGTAGATATTTTAGCTACTTTACCACTGCAAAAAAACAACAACAACACAATAAAGTATTTCATTATGGTCAGCACTTTCACCTCACAGCAAGAAGGTCGCTGGTTCGAGTCTCAGCTGGGTCAGTTGGCATTTTTGTATTGAGTTTGTTCTCCCCGTGTTCACGTGGGTTTCCTCAGGTTCCTCCAGTTTCTCACACAGTCTAAAGACACAGGCTATAGGTGAATTGAATAAACTAAATTGTCTGTAGTTTATGAGTGTGTGTGTAAATGTAAGAGTGTATAGGTGTTTCCCAGTACTGGTTTGTGGCTGGAAGGGCATCCGCTGCGTAAAACATATGCTGGATAAGTTTGTGGTTCATTCCGCAGTGGTGACCCCTGATAAAAAGGGTTTAAGCCGAAGGAGAATGAATTATGGCTTGGAACATTAATTAATTGTTTATTTTAAAATTTTTTTATGAATAATGTGCATCAAAATATTATATTTTTAGTGTCTAATATTTTATTTATGCACTTATTTATATATTTATTTGATCTCAGGAAGTTTCTTGCACAATTATAATTTCATGCATAATTATTATTATTTTTTTTAATAAAGTCTCAGAAGCATCAGCGGCAAAATATTTCACAAATTGTTTTGTTTGTTTGTTTTTCTGTTTGTTGGAAGTTTTTTGAGCAAAAATTTTAAATTAGTTTATTTATTTATTTTAAAGTAATTGCATCAGGATTATATATAATTATTTATTATAAACATTTTGTGCCAAATTTTTATTTTTTGAGGAAAAGAAGAAATGCATTTGCATTTTTTAATCGACCTCAGGAAGTTTTTATGCTAAAAGGAACTTTATTTTTTTATTTGTTCATTCATTCATTCGTTTGTTCATTTATCCTTTTTATTGAGCTAGTTAGTGAAATTTTTTGCCTCAGTGACTTTTTGTTGCATTAATGTTTTTATTTATTTTCATTCATTAATTTTCTTTTTGGTTTAGTCCCTTTATTTATTAGGGGTCGCCACAACGGAATCAACCGCCAACTTATCTAGCATATGTTTTACGCAGCGGATGCCCTTCCAGATTCAACCCAGTACTGGCAAACATTATTTCTTTATTTACTTCGCTTAATAATTTAGTGAGATGATTCGCTTCAGGTCTTTTTGTGGCAAGTTCATTCATTCATTTATCCATTTATCCTTCCATCCATCTATCCATCCATCCATCCATCCATCCATCCATCACTCGATCCACTAATTCATTCTTTCACCCATCTATTCATCCATCCCTCCACCCACCCATTCATTCATTTATTCACATTTATTCATTCATTCATTTTCCTTCGGCTTAGTCCCTCTATTCATCAGGGGTCACCACAGCGGAATGAACTGCCAACATATCTAGCATATGTTTTACGCAGCGGATGCTTTTCCAGCTGCAAACATCACTGGGCAATCATTCACATCTAAACAGCTCAGTTTTAGAAGTAATTTATTATAAAATATTAATTGTATCATGTCTCTAAAAAAAGTCACTATTAGGCCTCCAAATCAATATTGATCTGACCAAAACATACACATTTTAAAATAAAGGTTCCATTAAGTTTTTTGCACTGAAAGCCAGATTTGGTTCCCCAAAGAATATTAAACAACCAGGTCAAACTAAAGCACTAGAACCTGTCACCATACCCTCAAAAAAAATAACTCATGGGATGAACTCAATTTGGGCATCCTGGTGGAGAGGGGTCTGGCTGCAGACTTGGTGCAGTGCAGTCTGGGCTGCATCCAATGCTTTTAAATGCGCTCACCTAACCCCACCCCTAACCGTACCCGTCACTGTGACGTCACTCACTCCATTGAGTGCATTGTGTCTGACATTGCATCGCTGAGTGATGCAATCTCAGCTTGCATCATAAAGGCTGCATCCAGATACTATTGTCCTGGTGGCGCAGTGGGTAGCACGATAGCCTCACAGCAAGAAGGTCACTGGTTCGAGCCCCAGCTGGGTCAGTTGGCATTTCTGTGTGGAGTTTCTATGTTCTCCTCATGTTCATCTGGGTTTCCTCTAGGTGCTCTGGTTTCCCCCACATTCCTAAGACATGCGCTTTAGGTGAATTGAATAAGTGTATGTGTGTGAAAGAATGTGTGTGGGTGTTTCCCAGTGTTGGGTTGTGGCTGGAAGGGCATCCGCTGCGTGAAACATATGCTGGATAAGTTGGCGGTTCATTCCGCTGTGGTGATTTCTAATTAATAAAGGGACTATGCCAAAAAGAAAATGAATGAATGAATGAACTCAATTTAATTGAGGGCAGGATTTCCATCTAATAAATTTGTAATCCGTTATTTAACTTTTTTCTCGTAGCTGGGGTGGTGGAAAAAACCCCTGTAAAATAATGGCTGTAAATTATAAAAATTTCCTTCAATTTAAATTTCCAGTAGATTTCTGTAATTCAATGTTTGTTGTTTAACAGTAAATTTCTGTAATTTAACAGCAGTTATTTTACATTTTTTTACGCACCCCAGCTGCTGGAAAAAAAGTAAAATAACGGATTATTTTTATAGTGTAGTTTAATTTAAAGTTATCCTAAATTAAATAAAAGAGCCATTTTTAAACATGTTTCATGAGTTACATACTGTATACAGTTGATTGAGACTGATCTCAGAACTCGTTTTAGGACAGTTATTGCTCACTCAGCAAAGCAACAAACTGCAGTTTCGCTAATTAAGCTGCCAAGACCCAAAGCATGGAGGCTTCTGCAAGTTGGTAATCAAGCATTACATGAAAGTATTGTAAATCTTTAAACTAAAGTGTAGATTAAACTCTAACAAGTCTTTTTATTAACTTTAAAGACCTAAGATTACTTTTATTGTCAACATTTTCTCTCTCTTAATTTAATCACACGCAAACCATGCTGGGAACTACAAATCCCCTTACCAGGTAGTTGGACCAACACAATTTCTTTATGTTGTCCCAACACAAAATGCTTAAATTAACTTAATGATTTACACATTTAAGTGAACTGAACACAAAGCAAACAAATTGGCCAAAAAAATGAGAAGAATTGTGTCGTTTCAGCTCATTTTAAATAAGTAGATAGAACAAGCAGTAATAATCATTTGTTTGAGTGTACGAAAGGTTAAGTGTATCTACTGCTTCTACATACAGTCTTAATCTGTTATGTTGTCTGTTAGTCTGCTTGACAAGTACTGCCGTCCTCAGGTCTTCCTCATCTCTCTCGTCACTTTTTGTTTTTCTGCCAGCCTGTTCTATTTTGATCGGTGGCAGCGTGAGCAACCGAGCGTTTGCCGAGGCCCAATTCAGCCTCCCACACGACGGAACAGCCCCTTCTCACCGAGTCCTGTAGCCAAAGTGAAGAGTCTGTGAATAGATGTGCATCTGCTTCTGCACACACTCCTCCAGCCTCCATTCACACTCGCCCACAGACTTCTGTGCGTCCACACTGTCACACACTACAGTCAGCGCTAAGAAATCCACCACAGGCAGGATTTAAGACCAGTACAGCTAACAAAAAAGCATCCTGATGCTCCTCGACTGATGTACGGCACCACAGTTGTTCATAACATGTGGAAATGTGTTAAACGCTTACTGTATCAGTGCATACAATATTTTATCACTAAAAAACTGAAATATTTATAACTAAATGGACAGTTCACCCCCAAAATCAAAATATCTACTCACCCCTACGTGTTTCCAAACTTTAATGTGTTTCTTTCTATTATTAAACACAAATAAAGATGTTTTGAAGAAAGCTGAAAATCGGTAACCATTGACTTTCATAGTAGCAAAAACAATGGAAGTCAATGGTCCCCGGTTTTCAGCTTTCTTCAAATGATCCTCTTCAGTGTTCAACAGAAGAAAGAAAGAGAGAACAAGTGAAGGGAGAGTAAATGATGACAGAATTTACATTTTTTGGTGAACTGTCCCTTTAAGGCGTATTGGATAGATTATGAAGTTATACTGTATGTATGTGTGTTTGCAATTTATTGATTTGTTTGCTGGTTAAACAATATTTAATCTCAGGAACCTTTTATAGATTTATTTATTTACATATGTACATACAGGCTTGCTTACTTGACATTTACAGTGTATTTATGTGGATTTGTTTGTTTATTTATTTGTTTTAACTCTGGGAACATTTTTTTGGCTAAAGGGTCGTTTATTTATTTGGCTGTGTTAGATAACTATTGTAGTTGTAAGAAACTGATTGTGGCAAAAAGGGTGGGAAGTAAGTAAACAAATAAAACATAAAAGCCAAAATGTGTCCTTTATTTATTTGTTTGTTTATTTATTTATTTATTAATTTACTTACTTCAACATGATTAGGCCTCCTGTGAAATTGTATTATTTTATTACATTTTATTAACTATTTCCTAAGTGATGTTTAACAGAGGGAAGAGTTTTTACAACAGATGTCTATACGTAATAGGTTTAATAACTAATTTGTTTAGTCTTTGACATTATATAATGTTATACTGGGTACTATGAAAGATACTATTCAGCTTAAAGTGCAAGGCTTAATTAAGTTAATTATGTAAGTTATTGGACAACAGTGGTTTGTTCTGTAGCCTATCAAAAAACAATATTTCTTAAGCTGTTAATAACACTGACCTTAGCTGTTTTATTCCAGCCAAAGTAAAAGAAATAAGACTTTCTCCAAAAGAAAAAAAAATAAATAACTGAAACATTTCTTGCTCTGTTAACCTTTTTGAAAAATAATTATAATTTCAAAGGTCTTATAATTTGAAATATAATAAATCCAATAAACGAAACTATAATAAACTGTTTAGGTGGCTTGCTTTATGAAGGTTTTATGCCAAAGAAAATAATTCATTCATACGATCATTGTTTATTGCTTTATTTGTTTGTTTGTTGCTTTGTTTGTTGTTTTATTTATTTATGTATTTGTTGCTTTGTGTTTTGCTGCTTTATTTATGGATGTATTTGTTTGTTTGTGGCTTTGTTTATTTCTTTCTTTTTTATTGCTTTATTTATTCATGTATTTGTTTGTTTGTTGCTTTATTTATATATGTATTTGTATGTTTGTTTGTTTATCACTGTATTTATCTATATATTTGTTTGTTGCTTTGTGTTTTTACTTGTTGCTATATTTATGGATGTATTTGTTTGCTTGTTGCTTTATTTGTTTTATTTATTTTTGTACTTGTTTATGCTTTATCTATTTGTTTGTTTGTTGCTTTATTTGTTTGTTGCTTTATTT
>CAIGQZ010032689.1:768322-782199 GCA_903798205.1 Danio tinwini
AATAAAATAAAATAAAATAAAATAAAATAAAATAAAATAAAATAAAAAATGAACAAACCTGAAAAGTTGCTAAAATATTTACTAAAATAAAAGCAAAACAATCTAAAAAGAAAAACTAGTCGAACCTATTATAACAGATAATGTATACGACCAACATAACTGATCATTATAGCACATTATATCTTTAAATAATGTATATATATTGCTCATAGCAGATGGTAGATAATTTGGACAGGGTGTTTGGTGCCCCCCCCCCCCCTCTCTCTCTCTCATTGTGCCCCCCTGATGCCCCCTGTGCCTCTTTCGCCCACACAGCGCCATGTTGGGACGGGTTCACAGCCCATTTTGTTTGCGTTGGCTTTGGTGTTGCGTGGGGGTTTTCTGACCCCTGCACACGACGATTAATCAAACGTCACTCTGTGATTTC
Source organism: Danio tinwini (assembly GCA_903798205.1). NCBI lineage: Eukaryota > Metazoa > Chordata > Actinopteri > Cypriniformes > Danionidae > Danio > Danio tinwini. Next base: position 768,750 of record CAIGQZ010032689.1, read on the forward strand.
TCCAAAACTCATTATTCCTCTTGTATAACACAACACGCCTCTGAGAAATGCAGCTTTCTGATGAATTTCCCCTTCAGGCCTCCTCACACACCCATCTGAGGCTTCTTTTGAGTCATTAAATATAATCTGTTAGTCAGAGAATTAATCTGAATTTTCGTTAAGTGTTCATTTATGTTGTCAGCTGGTTTTCACTCTGACTTTTTCTTTAGAGTTTTTTAGAGCAAGATTTCACAGTAAACATCAGTAGCTGTTACTAAATCATTTGTAATATGCTAATTATAATATAATTTGCACATGAGATTAAATTCTTATCAGTGTGGAAAATGGCTGTGATGGATTATGTTAAAAAAATAAAAGATGTTTATGATTTTGGAAATAATTTAAGAGCTCTTCGGTTCTCTAGATTTGTCATTAATGAATGTTTTTGAGTAAAATGATCAATTTTGCATTTTATGAACTACTGATAATGTGTCTACAATAATAATAATAATAGAATTTTTAGAGCATTTATTTGCAGACAAGTCAGTATAAATATAAAAACACATACATATAACATAGGTAAGTAGATTAATATGTTTTTTTGGAGTTATTTAAAATCTGAAAACAAAATAAGTTGATCTTACTCCTCATTTTTTCAAATAGATGAAAAAGATATAAAAATATTAAAGAAGGTGATAAAATATATGATTTTTTACATTAATGTAAAGTATTATTTATGTATTTTACCAAATTAAAATTAAAATTTAACTTTTTTGGTTAAAGTTTTAGTAATTCTGTATTTTTTAAGCCATTTTTATTTTCTCTCCCTTTCTCTTTCTTTATTTTATTTTATTTGTACAAACACTGAAATACTGTAGTTTTTAGGCTATTTTTTATTTACTCTACTGTTCTCTTTCCTTTATTTTATTTTATTTGTGGAAACACTGAAATACTGTAGTTTTAGGCCATTTTTTATTTTTCAGTCCCATTACCTTTTCTTCAGCTTATTTTATTTATTTTTTTTAAAGATAAAACAATTTAGCTTTATTTAATTACATTAGTTAAAATAGAAAAACAAAAAAACATTAAAGTAGCACTTTAAAAAAAAAAAAACATTTTTAGGATTTTTATAAAAATGTAAAGTTAAAAAAAGTTATTTAAAAACAGAAATATTTTTACTTGCCTTGTAATTCATTAATAATGCACTTTAGTAGAATAAAAGCATAAAGTATGCATTTATTTTTTAAACTGAATCCAAAACTTTCCAAAGGGGAATATTTTTATCCTGTGCTCATCCTGATTTTCAGTAAAGCGAGTTTAGAGCCTCATCGAGCCTCCAGTAAAGCACCGGTCAGTTGACTTGTGAGTTGAACACTCACCATCAGTGTCGGCTTCTGTCTGCTGAAGATGTGTGTGTTTTGATGAGCAGAAACATCAGCAATCAGCTCTTTCTCTTGCTTCAGCTTTTCTTCTTCTTCTTTTTCTTCTTCTTCTTCTTCTTTTTCTTCTTCTTCTTCTTCTTCTTCTTCTTCTTCTTCTGTGAGGCCGAAGGAACTTGAGCAGCTCTGAACACGTACAGTCCTCTACATCTCTAAAAGGAGTTTCAGAAATGCTCCTTTCTTCCTTCAGAGACCAAGCAGAAAGTGGACAAAGCTGTTGTTCCTCCTCCTCGCCGCCTCTTCATTGGGTCCACTATGGAAATGAGGGAGATTTAGGGAGGTTTTGGATTGGGCCACTCAGAGCCTTCTGTAGTACATCTGAAGATTCTCTTTCTGGAGGAGTGGCTTAAAACCAATGATGATGATGATGAAGATGAAAATCATTATGAAGAAGATGTTGAAGGTGGTGATGAGAAAGAATATGACGATAAAGGTGATAATGATGAAGAAGATGATGGTGTTGATGAAGATGATTATAAAGGTGATGATTACGATGGAAATGATGATGATGATGATGATGATGATGATGATGAAGATTATGATAATGAATAAGATGATGATAATGATGAAGATGGTGATGATGAAGATGATGATGATGATTATGATGGAGATAAAGATGATGATTATAATGGAGATATAGATGAAGGTGACGATGAAGAGTATGAGCATGAAAAAGAGGATGATGAAGGTGATGATGATGGAAATGATGAAGATGATGATAATGATGAAGTAGAAGAAAAAGATGATGATGATTATGAAAGTGATGATGATGAAGATGATTATTAAGGTGACGATAAAGATGATGATTATGATGGAGATGATGATGTTGAATATTATGATCATGAATAAGAAGACGATTAAGATTGTGATGAAAATGATGGAAATGAAAATGATTATGATGATGATGATGAAGATAAAAATAAAGATTATGATGGTTATGAACGTGATGATGATGATGATGGTGAAGATGATGCTTATGATAGAGATGATGATGTTGATGATGATGATGAAGATTATGATTATGAAGATGATGGAAATAATGATCATGAATAAGATGATGATGAAGATGGTGATGATGAAGATGATAATTATGATGGAGATGAAGATGATGATGAAGAAGATTATGATCAAGAATAAGATGATGATGAAGATGATGATAATAAAGATCATGGAAATAAAGATGATTATGATGATGATGATGATGAAGATAAAGAAAAAGATGATGATGATTATGAAAGTGATGATGATGATGAAGAACATGATGATGATGATTATGATGAAGATGATGATGTTGATGATAATGAAGATGATGATAAAAAAGATTGTTTATGAAGATGATGATGATTATGAAAGTGATGATGATGAAGAATATGATGATGATGATGGTGATTATGAAAGTAATGATAATGACGAAGAAGAAGATGATGATGATGATGATAATGATGATGATGATGATAATGATGATGATGATGATAATGATTATGAAGATGATGATGAATATAAAGGTGATGATGAGGATAATAAAGATTATGATGATGATGAAGATGATGATTATGGATTAGATGATGATGAAGATGGTAATGATGAAGATGATGATGAAGAAGATTATGATCATGAATAAGATGATGATGAAGCTGGAGATGATGAAGATGATGAAAATGAAGATGATTATGATGAATATGATGAAGATAAAGAAAAAGATGAGGATGATTATGAAAGTGATAGTAATGAAGAATATGATGATGAAGATGATGTATATGATGGAGATACTTATGTTGATGATGATAATGAAGATGATAATGACGATTATGATAAAAATTATGATCATGATATATATGATGATGATGATGATTATGAAAGTCATGATGATGATGGAGATGATGATAATGATTATTATGAAAGTGATGATGAAGAGTATGAGGATGGAGATGATGATATTGATTATAAAAGTAATGATGAAGAATATGATGATGATGATTAGCATAAGAAAGAAGAAGATGATGATGATGGTGATAAAGGTAAAGATGATGTTGATGAAGAAGAAGAAGATGATGATGATGATAATGATGAAGATTAAGAAGAAAATGATGATAATGATTATGAAGATGAGGATGAATATAAAGGTTATAATGAGGATTTTGATGATAAAGGTGATGATGATGATAATAAAGATGGTGATGATGAAGTAGATGATGATGATAATGAAGATGATGATGAAGACAATTATGATGAAGACTATGATCATGAATACGATGATGATGACGGTGATGAGGATAATGATGATGAAGATGGTGATGATAAAGATGATGATGGAAAAGATGAAGATGATGATTATGATTATGATGAAGAAGAAAATATGATGATTATGAAAGTGATGATGATGAAGATGATTATGAAGGTGATTATTATGATGGAGATAATGATGATGATGAAGATTATGATCATGAATAAGATGATGATGAAGATGGTGATGATGAAGATGATGGAAATAAAGATGATGATGATGAAGAAGAATATGATGATGATGATGATAATGATGATGGAGATTATGATGATGATTATGAAAGTAATGATGATAAAGAATATGATGATGATGATTAGCATAATAAAGAAGATGGTGATTAAGGTAAATGTAATGATGACAAAGCAGATGATAATAATGATGATAATGATGATGATGATGATAATGATGAAGATTAAGAAGAAAATTATGATGATGATAATGATTATAAAGATAATGATGAAGATGAAGGTGATGATGAGGATGATGATTATGATGGTGATGAAGTAGATGATGATGATGATGATGAAGAAGAAGATGATGATGATGGTGACGAAGAAGATAATAAAGAGGATATCGATGATGATGAAGAAGATGATGATCATTCAATTCAATTCATCTTTATTTGTATAGCGCTTATACAATGTAGATTGTGTCAAAGCAGCTTCACATGGAAGTTTATAGTGAATTGAAACAGTGTCAGTTCAGTTTTCAGTGTTGAAGTTCAGTTCAGTTTAGCTCAGGTCAGTGTGGGTTAATAATCACTACTGAGAGTCCAAACACTGAGGAGCAATTCCATCGATGCACAGCTCTACAGATCCCGAACCATGCAAGCCAGTGGCGACAGCGGCAAGGAAAAAACGTCACCAATTGGCGAAAGTAAAGAATAAAAAAAAAACCTTGAGAGAAACCAGGCTCAGTTGGGCACGACCATTTCTCCTATGGCCAAACGTCTTGTGCAGAGCTGCAGTCTAGGCGCAGGAGCTGGACCTCAGCGAAGACTCGTCTGTCCTTGGAGCATCACAGGAATCAGTCTCATGCTCTCCACCATGACCACCTTGGGATCATCTCGTCGCTGGTCTTGGATCGCATCAGTGGCACTGCATAGTCTGAGGGTCTCGAGATGAGTACCCCCAGGTGGAAATACAGAATAAGGAGAATAATTAGCGTAGCTGCTGTTCATAGTGTATATAAACAAGAAGCAAAATCCTGTGTGGGGCACATCATGCGTCATACCGCTATGTAATGCACTGAGTGTATGCTTTGCTAAAAAGATAGGTCTTTAATCTAGTTTTGAAGAGCGAGAGTGTGTCTGAGCCTCGGACATTATCAGGAAGGCTATTCCAGAGTTTAGAGGCCATAAATGAGAAGGCTCGACCTCCTTTACTCGATTTTGCTATTCTAGGTACTACAAGAAGCCCTATGTTTTGAGATCTTAAAGAGCGGGTTGGATTGTAGCGAAACAGGAGGTTGGTTAGATAAACAGGAGCTAGATTATTAAAGGCTTTATAGGTAAGAAGCAGTATTTTAAAATCATGACGAAGAAGATGATGATGAAGAAGATGATGATGATGAAGAAGATGAAGCTTCAGAGCAACAGCAGTGCACAGAAAACTGAAACGTTAAGTAACTTAAGTTTTTTACATTAGTTTATGTTAACAAAGTCCCTTTAAGACAAGTCATTTCACTCAGCGGCCATCTTTTAAATGCCTTTCAGGCAGTATGCATTCTGTTTGAATAAGGAAACATCAAATTCTCCAAAACTGCTTGCCAAGCTTGTGATTGAATTTCATATTAGGAATCACCAATAAAATTAAACAACAACTATCTCTTTAGTTTCATATCTATACGTCCAAATCACACAAAATCAGCAGAAACTCACGTCTGGTCTGGGCACCTCTCCCAGAGTATAGTCAGTCCATAGCGATCGATGATTGGCTCCTGTACTAGAAGGCAGACTTTATTCGCCACATAGTGATCGAGGATTGGCTCCTGTACTCAAAGGCGGGCTTTATTCGCCATATTGACCTACACTTTTTCCCTTTCAAAACGATAAGAGTGACATGTCTTGTGTATTCTATAGTCTTCAATGTTAAGCACTTTTTATGGTCATTTTTATTCACATAAAAAAAACAGTAAACAAAAACAGCTAAATATATGAAATAAAACTTATTTTGATAACATTTTACTGTAAGATTAATAGTTGCAAGTGCAACTAAGTAGTTACTGATAACTAATTAATTACATGATTAAAATAGTAGGTAAATACATTGTCTAATTACTATACATGTAATGCAATTAAATGACCTAAAATGAACAGCAATCTCTTACTTTACTTTTCAGTGGAAAAGTAGTTTAATATAAGTTATCAGTTACTTTGTATATAATTCACGCAGGCTCATTCTAAAAACGTACCTCTGTACACATTTCTGGAGATTGCCAATTATGGCCAGAGCTACATTTGGCTGCATTTTTTTCTTTAAAACAAACTCTACAAGGTGGTATGATGCCGTTCCTTTTCACGCTTACCAGCTGACTGCTTACCTCCTTATGGATGGCTTTCCTGCTGTTAGCAGTTTGCTGGTAGTTTGACATGTATGTCAGCAAACTTGAGGTGCAGAGCGGAGTTGACCATAACAACAGGGTTCGAGTCTGGTGAAGAACGGTTCCAAAAAGCAGGTAAGACAAAAACAAAAGCCAAGAAATTAAATAAACAAGTAAATAACAGGGTGAGAATGTGGTAAAATCTGAAAACGTGGTAAAAATTAGGCGAAGGCTTTTCTTTTTTAGGATTTCTTTTTAAAACACTGCAATTAGGTTTAGGTAACGGGGTGGGCAGGTCAATCAGTGCTTTTGAAAACACTATAGGTTGGGTTTGGGAAGTGGGTGGGTGTGGGGGGAGTCAGTTAGTCAACAGCGACCTCTGGTGGATTTACGCGAGAAGAACAGGCATGAATGGCACTCGCGAAAAAAAATGTGAGTTATTAAAAAGCACACACAGCAGCCTCTGGTGGATTCACGAAAGCAAAAACTGCCCAAAAAAAAAAAAAAAAAGGTCGGTTCTGGGACGCTCTCCAGAAAATGCATATAGGAGTAGGTAATCAGAATGAGCCTGGGTTGAAATAATTACACACAATATGGTTAATATTAGGTGCATTATAACATTAGCAATAAGCAATATGTTAAAGTATTTATTTATCTTTGATCATGTTAGTAAAAATGTTCATTGATATTTCATTTTAGTTCATTTAAATAATGTTTAATAATATGTCATTAAAATCAAAAAGTTGTATTTGTTAATGTTAAATAATGTAGTTAACAAATGTTTACAATTTAAAGCTTGTATTCATTCATTCATTCATTTTCTTTTTGGATTAGTCCCTTTATTAATCTGGGGTCGCCACATTGGAATGAACCGCCAACTTATCCAGCATATGTTTTACGCAGGGGATGCCCTTCCAGCTGCAACCTATCACTGGGAAACATCCATACACACTCACTTACACACATACACTATGGATGATTTAGCTTACCCAATGTCACCACATGTTTTTGGACTTGTGGGGGAAACCGGAACACCCATAGGAAACCCACACCAACACGGAGAACATTCAAACTCCACACAGAAATGCCAACTGCCCCAGCCGGGGCTTGAACCAGCGACCTTGCTGTGAGGCAATTGTGCTACCCACTGAGCCACCGTGCTGCCCCAAGCATACTTTATTGAAGTGTATTTGTTTTAGGAAACTTTTACTTCATTCCAACACAAAATATTGTATTACTACATTTCCTGAATGACGCTTAATGAAGTAAAAGGTCATTTTGAAAAGAGGATTTTATAGGTGTTAAGAGAGGAGATAGTGGTTTTAAATGTGTAAAGCAATTGTCAGTAATGGAACAAACAGGAGTGTGCGATATCAAAGGCAGCAATAGTTACATCTATGCTGCCTTCATATTTTGACCAGAGGAAGGAACCTATGTGAAATTACTATGTGAAATTGGAATTTGGATTCGGACATGTCTTTGGATTAGGACATGTCTTTCGAAGGCAGCGCTTTAAAGCTTTTGGACACAGCCCGTGAATACAGAATTAACAAATGCAGATGAGTGCAAAAGCAGCAATCTTTTACAAATACATAGTGTAATTATGGCTAATTTTAAACTTTGAAGACACATAATCGGTAGTCCATAAAATCCAACAGAATTCAACATTTTACTCAAAATACGTAATTAATGGCAAACCTAGAGAACTCATAATAACTTTAAAGTGGTTTAATAAGCATAATAAATTATAGATAATAAATATGAATACATATAATTCTATGTGCAAATACAAAAGGGAATGGTATAACTTGTACAATTTATATAGTTATAATTACAACACTGTAAAAAGGGTTGCTGCCTTAAATTTTTAGTTGAATCAAATTAACTTTTCTAGTCATCTCAACTTACATCAATCAAACTGACCAAACATATTAGGTTAAACTTTGTATAACTTAAAAAATGTAGTTGAGAAATGATTAACTTAGTAAAATAAGTTAAAGTAACATAAAGCATTTGTTGTCATGACTTAGGCCCAATCCCAATTCTACCCCTTAGCCCTTCCCTTTACCCCTTATCCCAATCCCTTTAGCGTGAAGGCGTAGGGCTTAATTTGTGCCAGAACACGCCAGATCCATCTCCGGCACCTCTGAAATCGTATCCGGCCCAATAGTATCTGGATGCAGCCTTTATTATGCAAGCTGAGATTGCATCACTCAGCGATGCAATGTCAGACACAATGCACTCAATGGAGTGAGTGATGTCACTGTGACGGGTAGGGTTAGGGGTGGGGTTAGGTGAGCGCATTAAAAAGCATTGGATGCAGCCCAGATTGCACTGCACCAAGTCTGCAGCTCTATCCGGCACCTCTTTTTACCAATCCCCCTCCTCAACCGCCTTCCTACCCCGTCCGCTGTTCACTTTCGCTTTCGTCCGCGACACCCCCGCCCGCTCACTTTCGTCTGCCACACCCCTCCGCCATTCACCAAATGGGCTTTTTAGATGAATATGGCCACTGTGTAAATGCACAGTACAGTTACGATCTTATTGCCATATTAGATCGTTATGATACCATGGTATTGTTGCCTTCAGTGATTTCCTGAAGATAAACACCAAAAAATAACACAACTGGAATAACTACAGCAGTCTGATCTCAAATGAAGCAAGAGATCGCAATGACATATGATGACATGTGCAGGTTTTGTAGTGGTGTCCTGTTTCTTAGGGGTACATTTTGAGGCCCTTCCCCTAGGGGTAGGGGTAGAAAAATAGAATTGGGATTCGGCCTTATTGTCATATCGATTTCAATATCACTGAGTTTGACATCATAAATACACTGAAAGAAAAATTCAGTAACAAAAAAAAATCAAGTAACAAAATGAATTAAACATTAAACCTTACACTACACAGCTGTTGATCTCTTAATTCTGATTGGCTGATGAACACTTTAAAGTGTGCAGTTATTTATAAAGTAATTCCAGGCAGGTACAGTTCAATATCACTACACTGAATGATTTCAGTTCATGATTTCACAGTCAAAAAATGAAATCAAAACTAAACAAGTCTTAGGATGAGCTCCATGAAAAGCTAGTCCTAGACACAGGAGCTGATTGAGGACAAAAACCTGACAGATGTCTTAAAATACAACATCTGAACAGTTCTTCTATGTGACGTAATCATTGTATAAGTGCAATAAATCACTCTAGCCCATGTAATTATTGAAAAATAAAGCACACTCTGTCTATTCTGCTTTGCCTCGTAGCCAAATCACTACTCCGTGTGTGTTATTTCGTAATAATTCAATTATGACTTTCTTAAAATCGAAAAGATGACATAAATATTTATTTATTTGTTTTACGGTCTGCTTGAACCGAAAGAGAATTTTTTTTTGGTATGGCTATGTATTTTCAACTGAAAGGGAATAAGGGGTGGGATTTTATTTTTTGTGCTCCTATCGTCTTTCACTCACAGCAAACTAACGGTTGGAGCGGCATGGCTTCACATATTTCAGCTACGCCGTCATAAGAGAAGGACTGTTATTCCAGAGCAGAAACAAATGGTTAAAATTTTATTAAAGATGACTAAACCTATTTTTTTCAGTATTAATTATAATTCCAAGTATTAATTATTCACTTTAAGTCTAATGATGTGCACTCTTGATCTGTGATGTTTAAGCAGTAACACAGAGAGCTCCAGATGATTCTGCAGCTCAGTGACTGTTTATTCAGAGAGACTCACTGTATTATTAACAATTAGCAAATTAAGCAGTGTGTATGTTATTAGACTCGTGTTAAACTGTAGCTCATGTCACAACTATACGCCAGACTCAGTAGTTGTTTACTTGAACAAGCAGCCAAAATAATTTTCTTTGAGCGCAGAACCTGGCTTAATGAGTGACAATTCAAATCGAGCATGTAAAAATATAATAATAATGTTTATATAACAAAAACAACAACTACTACTACTACTACTAATATTTATAATAACAATAAATTTTATAAATGTAGCTATGTATATAAATAATCCATGTAAATACATCTCTATATTAGTTACTTTGTATTTTAGAATGATTTAGAACTGTGTTTCTCAACCACATATATCTGGTGGCCCACCAGCTCTGCACATTTTCCATGTCGCCTTAACCAAACATACCTGATTCAGATCATCAAATCATTAGCAGAGACTAAAAGACCTGTAATGGGTGTGACAGAGAAAGGAGACATTCAAAACATGCAGTGTTGGTGGTCCTCCAGGAACGTGGTTGAGAAACACTGCATTAGATTATGGCATTTATACTTTTTTAATTAGCTGTTTAGATTTCTCATTTCCTTTTAGTTTGCCTTTTAGTCATTTTTTATGAGCTTTTGCATAAATTTTTTTATATTTAAGTAGCAGTTTTTTATTTTAATTTTACATATAGTATAACTGTTTAATATGTGTTTGAGTAAAAGATAATTTTAGTTTATTCTGCAAACTGCATTTCATCCAAATGTAAAATAAAAATATTGTCATTTAGAGTACTATTCAAACATATTTATATTACTGTAATGCCATACATAATCTTAATATTTGATCTTCAGAAGAGTTAAGAAATCAATATCTGGTGGAAACCCCAGATTTTAATCACAACAGATTAGGACATTTGTTATTCTGACCAATAATATGTTCATTCATTCATTTTCTTTTCGGCTTAGTCCCTTTATTAATCTGGGGTCACCACAGCGGAATGAACCGCCAACTTATCCAGCATATGTTTTACGCAGCAAATGCCCTTCCAGCTTCAACCCATCACTGGGAAACACCCATAAACTCTCACTCACATACATTAAGGACAATTTAGCTTACCCAATTTACCTGTCTTTGGACTTGTGGGGGAAACCGGAGCACCTGGAGGAAACCTACGCGAACGCAGGGAGAACATGCAAACTCCACACAGAAATGCCAACTGACCCAGCTGAGGCTCGATCCAGCGACCTTCTTGCTGTGAGGCAAGAGTGCTACCCACTGCGCCACCGCGTCCCCCCAATAATATGTTATGAAAACATAAATGCTCTAAATGACATTATTTTTATTTTAAATGTGTAATAAATATTAGACCCTTACAGAATTAAAAAATATCAACATTTTACTTAAACTCGCATCCAATAAATACTGAGAATTTTCAAGTGGGCTCTTCAGCTTTTCAATAGCTAAATATATATTTAATGCATATTACATATCATCCTAATTATCAATATTACACATTAAATGTAATGTTACAGTAATCTCTAACAACCTGATTTATAATAAGCAGATATAAGCATGCAAAAATAACCCAAGCTAAGTATTCCTGAATAAGAAGCTCCCAGATTTTTTTTTTCACAGGGATCAGTGAACCCCCATCACGCAAAATTGCCCATGCGTAGGAGGAAGGAGCAGGAAGATGGATGACCGAGGCCCTATAGTTTGATGGTATTGCCCATGTCATCACCCAGAAACAAAGACAGAAAGCGGCAGCATGGAGAGGATCATTAGATGGAAAATCAACATGGACCAGCTGAAATACCACTGTCGACTTCGTCTTTATGCGCTTCATCTGTGCATTTGAACAAGTAAATGATGGCATTTGAAAAAATGTGATGATGTTGTTAATGTTATGTGTCTATATACAGTATGGCTGTTCAGCAGGTATTCCTCAGCATTTCAGAAATGATTCTTTGAACGGTCAAAAACTAAACATCCTCCCCCAGTGTGCAAATGCTGGATCTCAGCCTACATATTCAATAAAACAGCCACATCAGCCAACAAGAGTGCATTACAAACATTCGATTGCAAAATCAATGATACAAATATCCAATAAAAAGTGACTAGAGAGAAAAATTATCCTAGCAAACAGTGGGAATTTTTTATTTGTTAAACTATCGTTATGGTTATGTTGTGTTTGTGGACTCTTTGTGTTGTGTTTCCTTCAGTTCCACTGCCCAGTATAGGCACAGGACATCAATATGACATCAGAACGTCGTAGGATGTTGCATTTTGGGTAGAAATGAAAATCGGGTTGACGTCAGAACCCAACATCAGACCGACGTCAGTGTTCAACATCGGACAGACATTGCATTTTGGTTACTTTCCTACACAACCTAAAAACAACCAAATTTCAACGTCTAATGATGTTACAGCTTAATGTTCTGTGGACATTACCACTAGGATGTCTATCAGATGTTTGGTTTTGGTTTGATTTTACCATACTTGACGAATAAATATTCGTATTTGACGTCAATATTTGACGTCAATATGACATTGGCTTAAGATATTGGCTCGACATTGGATTTTGGTCACTTACCAAAGCAACCTAAAAACAACCAAATATCAACATCATTTGATGTCATTATTGGACATCAAAATAACATGATGTACATTGAATCATGACCTAAATCTAACCTAATATTAACGTCTTATGATGTTGTGTGCCTGCTTGATGTCTTTCAGTTAATTTCTAAGGTTTCTCATTGGGAAACTGATTATGTTTACCTGTGTCTTGCTTGGTTTCCCATTTAGCCATGCGTTTAAAGAGAAGATTGACTGAAAATTTACCATTTAATGAAAATTTCAACACAGGCTCATTGCAAATATTTTGTTTAGACCTTATTTTTGTGAAAGCTCAACACATTTAACTGCAGTTTCTATGTCAAATGAGCACTAAATTATTTTCCTTTTCACATTAATGATATTTACATGGACATATCAACAAATAAAGGATTATTTTCGTGCATTCCTTTGCATAACACCACATAAATACCACAAAATAACTTAACAGTGTCTATAAATTGTAAAATAATATGTTTTCCACCTGTCTACCTTGAATTTTTTGTATTTATATAGGTGATCTGTTTAAGAAGCCTTGCCTTCTGAATGTAAACAAAAAAGAAAGTGTTTATGAAGCATCCAATAAAATGTACCCGAAGTAACACATTTTAGAATCACAAAAAATATAAAAAGCGCCCTCTAGTGAACTTGTTATCTGAAATGTGCAACAAAACCTACCCGGAGCAATGCATTTTATCTTTCACAAAAATGTAAGCTGAGGGATGCATTTCATTAAGGCTTGGCTGGTTCATTTGCTCACCCGCACTTCATTCAATATGCCTATTTGTCCCAACTCTTGTCTTTAGCTAAAACTGTTTTGTGTGTGTGTGTGTGTGTGTGTGTGTGTGTGTGTGTGTGTGTGTGT
>CAIGQZ010032689.1:791725-814929 GCA_903798205.1 Danio tinwini
TATATATATATGGAAGGGCATCCACTGTGTAAAACATATGCTATAGTAGTTGGCAGTTCATTCCGCTCTGACGACCCCTAATAAATATGACACTAAGCCGAAGGGAAAAAAATGAATGAATGAATAATAATATGAAGTTAAATTAAATTAAAGGCATACTTCACCCAAAAAATTTTCATTATTTACTTAACTTCCACTTTCACTAGTATTTTTACACTACTGTCAGTGGGTGGCAAGTATTTTCAACATTTCTTATAATGTCATAATACCAAGTAAAACATAAGGCTTATGTGTATATTAATGTACCTCTCCTGAATTCATGACATATTTCAGAATTGCATTTTTCAAAACTTATAACTTGTTATAATTTATGATATTACTTAAAGCTGTTTATTAAAGTTTTTTTTTTTAATTATTGAAAGTTTACAAAGTCTCTTTAAGGCAGTTTCACTCAGCTGCCTTTCTCTCGGGGAGTATGCTCAGGCATTCTGTTTGCTGTTTGAATGGGGAACATCAAATTCTTCAAAATTGCTTATGATTACATTTCATATTAGGAATCAGCAATAAAATTAAACAACCATTGTCTCTTTAGTTTAATTTCTAAATGTTTGAATTGATCAAAATCTGCAGAAACTCATGTCTGGTTCGAGCCCCTTCCCCAGAGAATCGTCAGTCTATAATGATCACTGATTAGCTCCTGCACCAGAAGGCAGGGCTTCATTCGGCATATTGAAGGTTACACCTTTGCCCATTCAAAACTATACGAGTGACATATCTTATGTGTTGTATAGTCTTTGAGATTGATCTCAGAGATGCAAAATATACCCTCAATTCCAGACTCACCCAATCTCTTCAAAACATCTCCTGTGTACTTTTTAATCTTTTTTAATTTACAGCTTAAGAGAAAGCAACACTTGTTCTGTGATGTATAGCACAAACTCCAGTAAAGTCATTTTGAGTGCCACTGTGTTTTTGTGGTGATTCAGGTACGCCTGTCTTTGGAGCTCCAGAGAGACAGACACCTCCAGCAGCAGAGACTGATCCAGATGAGCTGCAGACAGACTCAACTCAAATCAGAGCTACTGGTAAGCCATGCCAGATCCTCCTCCTCAGTCCTGGGCTGCAAGACCGCCAAAGATGACAAGACCCGGCTGGAGGAGCAGAGCACGGCCATCACTGACCTGTGGAGGCTGGTGCTCGTCCTGCTCATGGAAAATAAGAGCTTGCTGGAGGGAAATCAGAGGCTGAAGGCAGAGAATCAGGGTCTGACTCTGAGGAGACACCCTTATGAGGAGATGCAGAGCCCCTCGGCTTCTCAAACTCAACCAGTTTCTTTGAGTTTGAGGCTCCTGGAGGAGAGTCCTGACCTTCAGCAGCTGATGGACACAGCAGAGCACAGCTAGACTTGCAGCTACAATCACTATCCCGGAGGACTGGTTTCATCATGACATAAAAGAACATTTAATAAGGTAGTTTATTATTATTATTATTATAAATACAGTGCTCAGCATAAATGAGTACACGTATCCATTTCTCAGTAAATATAGGTAATATATGTTGGTGCATTTGAACAAAACCAATTTATTAAACAAATATATTTCTTAAAATAATAATTTAGTCACTTAACAACTTTCGAAATGGCAAGAAAAAACATTAGAATTCATGCTTAATATTGCAAACCTACAAAATTTCAACAATTTTATATATATTTTGTTTCTTTTTATTATTTTTTAAATATTTTTTTAATATTTTTCCCTAATATATGCATTTAGGATACAATTTTTTGGATCGTTATAATAAGTTATTTTGTTAGATTAACTCCAGATTTGGCTTCAGTACTGACTAATCTTATGTATATGCACTAATATATTATTGTAAAGCATCCTATAGAAAATATTCATTTAAAAGACAGATTTGTGAGGGGTGTACTTCTCTCACAATTCAGATTTTTTTCTTGTAATTAACTATTATTTTCTTGTAGCTGAGGCTTATGTTATGGGTTTATAGGTATTCCTACATTTCGGTCAAAAGAAAGTCTGAATTGTAAGAGATAAACTCAATTTTGCAGTTGTGCAGTTGGAATTGTTATTTATTTTTTTTAAATTGCAGTTTATAGTTTTTTTTGCAGAATTCATAGATATGTGATCTCTCAAATCTAAGAATTTGCAGTTTCAAGTTTATATCCCGCAATTCTTACATTTTTCTTAGAATTATACGTTTTTGCTGTTTATCTGCATTTTCAGAGTTCTGGGAGAATTCTTAGTTTGGGTTGAGACTTTTAGATTGTGAGATTTAAACTTGGTATTCTGAGAAAAATTGTCAGAATTTCAAGATATTAACTTATTCACGCAAGGGGAAAGTAAGGAATGTGAGTTGAAAGGTTGCAGTAACCATTACTTTTGTGTTAGAAACAAGGTTTTATACACTAAAATGTCATTTATTATTTATTGAAGAACATGTTTTTGAAATAAGTCCCTTATGAATATCAAATCTGTTTATTTCATGGGAAAAAATGAACTATTGTGAAGTATTACACATTTTAAAGTGTGATGTTTCTAATATTCCAGACATGGCAAAGCTAACTTTTGAAAAGAAGGGTTTAGGTATCACTTTTCCCTCAAATTAAGTAGAAAAACTATTAACAACATTAATAATAATAATAATGTTTTTTGACCAAATCAGCAAAAATAATGATTTGTGATAATGCACCACTGATGGCTGGAGTATTGATGCTGAAAGTTCAGGTTTGCCATAATGGAATACCAAATTTAAAACCTATTCAGAGAGAAAACTCCATTACTTTGAATTTTAATTTTATTTGCTATTTTTTGCAGCCTTAGTAAACATTAGAAACCTAAAACAAAACATTTTGTCAATATACTTTATTGTGTGTACTAGTGCATTTATGACTAAGTGCATCTGGAAAATATTCACAGAACTTATCTTTTTACACATTATGTTATGTTTACAGCCTTATCCCAAAAGTAATTAAATTCATAATTTTCCTTAAAATTCTACAAATACCCCAAAATGTAAGTGTGAAGGAAGTTTAAAATCTTCACAAATGTATAAAAAAATTATAATAATCAAGATACATATGTGTTTACAGCCTATGCCATTCCATCAAAATTGGTAAATATAAGGCAGGACTTGAACCAAGGAGTCCAAGGAATTGTATGTAGACCTCTGAGACAGGATTTTATTGAGTCACAGATCCACAGAACAATGTTCTTTATTATCTATTAATGGATTAAGTTTACTAGAGCAGGCTGCCTGGACAAACTAAGCAATCAGGGGAGAAGAGCTTTAGTCAGGGAGGTGAGCAAGAACCTAGAGTTCATTCTGAAAGAGCTCCAGCATTTCTTAGTGTAGAGGAGAACACAGGAGAACTTTCAGAAGAACAACCATCTCTGCAGCTCTCCACCATTCAAGTCTGTATGGTAGAGTGGCCAAACTCTGACAGGCCACCTAGAGAAACAAAATTCTCTGGTCTGATAAAACCGAGATTGAACACTTTGTCTGAAGAAAATGAGGCACTGCTGATCATCCGGCCAATACCAACTCTGCAGTGATCATGGTGGTGTAGAATCAGCTGTAAGGATGTTTTTCAGCAGCAGGTGCTGGAAGATTAGTCAAGATGAGGGAAAGATAAACGCAGCAGCAGACATGTACAGACTTGTCCTTGATGAAAACCTGCTGTGGAGTGCTCTGGACCTCAGACTGGGGTCCAGAGCACAATTAACAGGACAGCGACTCCAAGCACACAGCCAAAGAGTGGACACAGGAAACTTCTGTGAATTTGCTGGAGTGGCCCAGCCATAGCCCCTTGCTGAACCAGATTAAACATCTCTGGAGATATCTGAAAACAGCTGTTTACAGCTGCTCTCCATTCAACCTAAGGGTGTTTTAAAGGTTCTGCTAATAAGAAATAGAGAAATTAACTAAAAATAGCAGTTCAAGCTTGCAGCATCATGCTAAAAAAGACTTATAATTGCTGCCAAAGGTGCTTCAGTGAAGTATTGAGCAATACTTTTAAAATTGCTATTTTTTTATTTTGAGCAAAATAATGAGTTTATTCAATTTTAGACTGTAACTTAAAATTAAATAAAAGAATTCTGTAAATACTTTCTGGATGCATTGTATATTCGGTCAAAGTTGTGAACGTATTATTTATTCAAAATAAACTGTTAAATACCCCAGATTCACTGTAGATTACATAATGACAAAGTAAAAAAAATAACAAGTAAAATGTGGATTTAATGGTGTTTAATGAATTTATCTATTTTCAGCCTATTATTTGATGTTTTAGAACTGAGCAGACTTTAATTATGTTTACAATATAAGAATGTACAGTTGAAGTCAGAAATATTAGCCAACCTGAATTATTAGCCCCGTTTATTTTTTTCCCCAATTTTTGTTCAACTGAGAGATCTTTTCAACACATTTCTAAACATAACAGTTTTAATAACTCATCTCTAATAACTGATTTATTTTATCTTTGCCATGATGACAATAAATAATATTTGACTAGATATTTTTCAAGACACTTCTATACAGCTTAAAGTGACATTTAAAGGCTTAACTAGGTTCATTAGGTTAACTAGGGAGGTTAGGGTAATTAGGCAAATTATTGTATAATGATGGTTTGTTCTGTAGACTATCGAAAAAATATATATAGCTTAAAGGGGCAAATAATGTTAACCTTAAAATGGTTTCTAAAAAATTAAAACTGCTTTTATTTTAGCCGAAATAAAACAAATAAGACTTTCTCCAGAAGAAAAATATCATATTATAATACTATCAGAATATAATATAAGAAAAATATAATATTATCAGACATACTGTGAAAAATTACTGTTAAACATCATTTAGAAAATATTTAAAAGAGAAAAAAAATTCAAAGGGGGGCTAATAATTCTCACTTCAACTGTATGTGTAAATGAGGGGAGTCAAATAGCTGAAATGGATTCAGCCAATGTCAGAAATTTGTTCGGTTAAAATTTTGGTTTGTTTGGCACTCCCACCACCCTCGACAAATTTTCTAGTGTTCAAACTTGAAACTGCTCACTGTTCACAGACTTTATAATGATGCTTTATTACTGTATATTAGCACAACACAAGGGTAATTGTGACCTGAAAGTTTTGGGTGAATCTAGGAACATTACTGAACAACCTTTAATGTAATTAAATGCACATAATTGGAGCATGTAGTGTAAAGCATGAAAGACATCAATTCAGATTATTCCATTTTTAATGGAAAATGTAAAACATCTCTTTAACTTCAATGTACATACAGTAGCAAACAACACATACAGCAAATAAAGCACACCATGTTATATAAAATCATAATTAATATATATATATATATATTTATATATGTATATTCTGCTATTTACATATTACATTTGAGCTGTAAATGTCACAATATCTTTGTTCAAACCAACACAGAATAAACGGGAATTGTTTGAATATTCTCCCTCTGTCTGCACAGTGAATATTTGCCAAACTGTAAATAATTTAATGTTGCTTTAACATAATAGAAGCTGTCAGTTTGGTAGCTGCTGATGTGATGGAATGCTGCTGCGAATGTGTTCATTTCTCTCCAACCGTCCAAAACACAGCATGACGGTTTGCTGGACACTTTCTGCAGTGCAAGAACTACCGATAAAGAACATGTCATAAATCATTATCGCCCTTGAAAAAACACATTTGCCAGCGTCCTTCTTTCCAGAAGTTTTCATGACCTTCTGTGTGTGCGGCGAGTGGAAGTGATGAGCTTTGAAGTTCATTGCACCTGTCTGGAGTGCACAGTGTTCTGCTTTCATCTCTATGTTTGCCATACCTCACTTCCTGTCCGTGCTGTTCAAACAAAAAGAACGCTGAACATCACACAGGAAGTCACAGAGCCTTGCAGAGCAGCCTATTTTGTTGGTCTCAAGTCTCAGAACAGCAGTTCCTTCCTGGCGGATCTTGGGATTGTGTTTATGTTTTTGGGAGGAGGGGATGCATTGTCAGGACTCCTCCTGTTTTACCTTCACTGTGCTGTCCTCCTTTAGATGCTTCCTAAGTGTGGCCACAGCATCTTTCACAGAGTGATAAAAGATGTTCTTCACCTGAACAGTAGAGGAAGAAAATAAATTGTGGAATCAGATTTTAGCATGGATTTGTTTGTCCTGGACTGAAGTTTTATAGCCTGTTTCAGCCTTAAAAGAGCAATCCACTTTTTTTAAATACTTCCCTAGAGTTTAACAAATGAGTTTTTCCATTTTGTATCCATTCAGCCTGGGTCATCTCTGGGTCTGATAGGAGCACTTTGAGCTTAGCTTAGTGTAGATCATTAAATCAGGTAGACCATTTTGATAAAAAAATGTTCAAAGAGTTTCAATAATTTTCCTATTTAAAGCTGGACTCTTCTGTAGTTACATCATGAGATAAGACTGACGCAAATGGCAAAGTTGCTATTTCCTAGGTTCTAGGTTTCTAGATATGGCTAGGAAATATACTCACATTCTGGCGTAATACTCAAGGAATTTTGCTGCCATACCATGGCTGCAGCAGGCGCAATGATATAAAAAAAAACTAAAATTGGCTAACTTTCGTCAATATAACCAATATTATTATGGTGCGTTCACACCGGACGCAGATGAAGCATCAAGCACAGGTGATTTACATGGTAAGTCAGTGCAAAGATGCGAATAGAAATCCTGCAAATAAGGTGGTCACACAAATTGAATGTTTTGCGTGTTTTGCGTGTTTGACATGCTTAACGCAAAACACTCAAGTTGGATAATCTGAACTTTAGCAGACATTTATGCCGCGTTAACCAATCAGGAGCTTGCTCTAGTGTGGGCTTCTGTCACCAGGCAGACAGAAGCCCTGCCCATGATGCGAATCCACGTCTATTGTGAAGTGAATTTGATGCGCAAATAAAGTGAGTAAACTCATAATGTTCACGTGTCTATTTAGAGTGGTCCAGTTGAAATAGGTACAATCAGGTCTGCACCAAAGGGTATATGTTCTGGATTGTCTCTCACAAATGTCTCAATGGTTGCAAGGCATGCTCCCCTGTGCAAGCACAAATGCATAGAATCATCAATGATTTTATTGACTCATGATTTTCAGGTGCTGCGTAATATTATTGAACCTACTGCAGCCATGGTACGGCAGCAAATTTCCTTGATTAATATGCTAGAATGAGAGTATAGTTCCTAGACATATCGACCAAGAAAATAGCAACCTTTCATTTTCCATCAGTGTTAGAACATGATGTAACTACAGAAGAGTTTAACTTCAAATAGAACTATTATCAAAATTTATGCTAAGCTAAACTAGAAGTGCTCCTGCCAGCATGAAGGTGAGCTGAAGGGATTCAAAAATGGTAAAGTGGAGTGTTCCTTTTAAAGCTGTAGATTAACCAAAAATGAAAAATCATTCACCATTTGCTCAACATCCTGAACTGTGCATTTGTCTTTTCAAAAAACATTTGTTCTTTCATCAAAGTATTTGGTTAGTGTTATGTAGAGCTTGATTTTCAACCTGTGAGATATCAAAGTCTCTGGGATTTCCAGCTTAACCATGTTCAGAGAGCCCCCCGTAAGTCTACATATTTTGCATGCTACAGTATCTTAAACACACCCCAGCTAAGCTCATTAGTGGAGAGTCAAGTGTGCCAGATAAAAGATGACATGCAACATGTGTAGTATTCGGGGACCACAGAGTTTCAATGATTAACAGAACAGGTAACACTAGGCAGATGACATACCTGGAGTTTGTCTTCATAGTTCATTAGGTCTCTGAGAGGGCGGAGCTCTTGGGTCAGATAATAGGAGTTGTGCGCATGTTCAGGGGACACGAAGTCCACATTCACTTGGATGCAACTGTGCAGATTCATTACCTAAAACACATCGTGAAATACTGAATTCCTGAAGGAGTGACCGCTATAATAAAGCAGCTTTTCATCATCAGGAGGCTCTGTGCACATTGCACATATGAAAGTCAATGTTGTTGAGACTGAAGTCCACTAGGTGGTACTGTGCATTTGTTGAACCTATCCATCTGCGCTTGAGTGTACTTTGAAAGCTGCATGGTTGCAGCTGTGTGCGAGATGGAGTGGAACCTAGTGGTATAAACTAGCATACCCAGGACTTTAGGAGGATGTAGCTGGCAATGTGAGTGAGGTACTGTACCTGGTGCAGAGCTCCAGCAGGGATGATAACAGCATCTCCATGGAACTGGAGCAATGTGCGACTCTCTACGCCATATTCGTCCTGTAACCTCTGCCTGAGCCTGGGGCTCAGATACCAGCTGCCCTCACGCAGCGGGTCGGCATCACTGTCCCACTCGGAGTCTGAGTCAGTCTCTGGATCAGCCACAGTGTGCTGCTCAGCAGCAACCTACACACATATACATGAATATCATATCCTCATTGACGGAAAAGTGGTCTATTAAATCAGCAATATCCCTCTGAGTTGTTCAGTGAACTAATGTCATATTTTAGGAGTGTACTACAATAAAGGGCCCAAGACTTAATCTTGGTTAAACTGGACAACTCATCCCTTAATAATAGGCATCAGGATGATCTAGAAGTGTGGTACCTTCTGTAAAAACTCCTGGATCTTTTGTAGGTCTTTGCTCATGTAGATGTGCCACAGAGCACCTGGTGTCTCATTAGGGTCTTTCAGTCGTTTCTTCACGCTTTCATCCAAAACTTCCCCCTCCAAGAGCTTCAATACACCTAACACAGAGTTTAACAAGCTAATTAATGAAGACTGAAAGACATGTTATGGCTCACAATATTTTTTAGAAGCTCATGTGGTGACATTTAAAGGAAAACAATCAAATTTACATTTTAACAATTTCTTCTATGAACACAGAAGTATTGCACAAATGGCAAATCTCAACTGTAAGAATAATGATTGTTATGTGTCCAAATCCACCTGTCTTACTGTACCAAGCAATTCACTTAACTGTTAGATAATGGACTTGCAAACATATTAAGATAAAAATCAGTATTTTCAAGAAAAAAACTTCAGCCATTTACAATCTTGTGTCATGTTTACTTGCCAGTACCTGCTTTGGATGAGGCTCCATTTCCTTTGGCCACCCCAACATATACCAGAATGCTCAAAGTGTCAGAGATTTCAACATGTAGATTACTGGTTCCAAAATCTTGCTCTGGACATGCCGTAACACCTGAACAAACACAGGAACATGAGGTCTATTGCATAACAAAATTCATAACAGCACTGTCAGTGGCTGCGGGAAAGAAAGAGTACCGTGGGCACAGCAGAGGCGAGGACCAAGGTCGGGTCGAATGAAGAATGAGGGCAGATGAGAGGCCAGGTTCAAATGAGCCTCTGGGTCTGTGTACTCTGGTACTGGCAAAAACTTCATCACATCATGATATCTGAGATAGGAGAAAATGTTCTTCAAATTCATCCATACAAAAGTGCATATCATGGGGTAAAGATATTCCTTTGTATCTTTCAAGTTATGTAAGGATGGAATTGTCAAAATGATCTACGTTCACATGGACCTTGATTCTATAATGCATTCTAGACCACTTTGTAAATAAAAAAAACATGTATTCTTCTGGACAGTTTTGTAGTCCGCCATTGTTGTTTTGGCTGCCTATACATAGACTGAACATATGTATGCACTAGATATAATCATTTTCACAATTCATGTTTTTGCAGTTAGTTTTCTAAAACTTGCCCTTTAAAACCCTTTTTTAAGAGACTCTAAATGCTGTTGTTGTGTAAATGAACAACTACAGTGTAAGAAAAGGATCAAACAATCATTTATTAATCTGAAGTCATTTTCACAGGGAATCTATTTCTCTATTTTGTGTTTATTTCCTGCCATCTATTACTGCATTGTCTGAGATCCAGGCTTGAGTAGAGGTGTATTCAAATAGTGGAAACCGTGTATTCAAATTGAGGAAGCATTAGCAGTACAAAGTGCCATTTTATGCAAATTCTAGTGAGGTCTGAAAGACAACATATGCTTTAAATGGTTCCAAGGGCAGCAGTACCTGGCAGGCATGAGGGCCAGAAACTCCTCCCCTGATGGCCAGTCTTTCAGTCTATACACCACTGACTCTCCTTTACCAGATTTCGGCCTCTCTGTCAGTCAAATACACAAGCATGCAAATAACATTTAGTTGAGTCAAACGGCAAAATCATATGCAGCAAAATAGAAATGATGAGCACAGAATTGCTAAACTGGATCACTCACTTGAGGCATCTTCAAAACCGTCCCAGAACTCCTTGACCTTGGAGTTGGTGATGCTCCCATCTCGGCAGTTGTAGAGGTCACTGTGGAGGCTGGAGAACTCACGGCTGAAGTGCTCGGGCTTCCACAAATTTGCATTCAGACTCTTGTGCAATCCAGACACCAGCACTGGCTATATAGAGAGACATCCCACCAACACATAATCATATGCAGCATCATATTTCAACCGAACATTTTTTTGTCATACAAGAAGCCATTTCTTATGAATAATAAATATATTTCGTACAGCGATGGCAACTTTTAAGTAATTCATTCCGTATCAAAAACTAATGTTTACTAATACTAATTTCACTTTGTTACTAATTAAACTAATTTAATTAAATTTTCTTCTTCCTGGTATCTGTAGATATATGGTTAATACTCCACTAGCGTGAGCAATACACACCTGCTCTTGTGTCCAGTTCTCTTTGAACAGCCTTTGGTTGCCTTGGTGATGGTGATCTTTGAGCCAAAGCAGTCGGTGGTTTCCCAGCCAATCATGAGGTGCAGTGGCATGGGGATTAGCCAATGTGCTTTCATCAAGCTTTACTCCATCTGGCCGATTTCCCACCTCCTCCTCAGGCAGCGAATCCTGGTTGAGCCCTCCCTTGGCCATCTTTGTAGCGGGAATCTTATTTTCTACTACAGAAGCAATAATGTCATCCAGGATGTTGGGTACACGAGTGTTTTGGGTTACCTAGTGATTTAAGCATGAATAGGAATTATTAGAAAAGATTTTAGCTGTCAATATGCTACAGTGAAGATCAAAATTAGAGAATAATCTACAATTTCCTGAATTTCGTAGTCACAGATTAATCCTATTTGATGTATTCCTAACGGTAGTGAAAGATCCGTTTTAAAATCATATTTCAATGGTTACAAATATTCTGAAGCACATATACACTCACTGACCACTTCATTAGTTACACCTGTCTAACTGCCCATTAACGCAAAGTTCTAATCAGTCAATCACATGGCAGCAACCTAATGCTTTTAGGCGTGTAGACATGGTTAAGACGATCTGTTGCAGTTCAAACTGAGCATCAGAATGGGGAAGAAAGATGATTTAAGTGACTTTGAACATGGCATAGTTGTTGGTGTCAGACATGCTGGTCTGAGTATTTCAGAAACTGCTGATCTACTGGGATTTTCACGCACAATCATCTGTAGGGTTTACAGAGAACAGTCCAAAAAAAATTTTTTAAATCCAGTGAGCGACAGTTGTGTGGGCGCAAATGCCTTCTTGATGCAAGAGGTCAGAGGAGAATGGCCAGACTGGTTCCAGCAGAAAGAAAGGCAACAGTAACTCAAACAACCACTCGTTTTAACAAAGGTATGCAGAAGAGCAACTCTGAATGCACAAAACGTCCAACCTTGAGGCGAATTAGCTATAGCAGAAGAAGACCACACCGGGTGCCACTCCTGTCAGCTAAGAACAGGAAACTTAGGTCACAATTCACACAGGCTCACCAAAACTGGACTATGGAAGATTGGAAAAACGTTGCCTGGTCTGATGAGTCTTGATTTCTGCTGCACCATTCGGATTGTAGGGTCAGAATTTGGCATCAACAACATAAAAGCATGGATCCATCCTGCCTTGTCAACAGTTCAGGCTGGTGGTGGTGTAATGGTGTGGGGGATATTTTCTTGGCACACTTTGGGGCTATTAGTACCAACTGAGCATTGTGTCAGTGCCACAGCCTACCTGAGTATTGTTGCTGACCGTGTCCATCCCTTTATGACCACAGTGTTTCCATTTTCTGATGGCCACTTCCAGCAGGATAACGCGCCATGTCATAAAGCGTAAATCATCTCAGACTGGTTTCTTGAACATGACAATGAGTTCACTGTACTCAAATGGCCTCCACAGTCACCAGATCTCAGTCCAATAGATCACTTTTGAGATGTGGTGGATTCACATCGTGGATGTGCAGTTGACAAATTGCAGCAACTGTGTGATGCTATTATATCAATATGGACCAAAATCTTAGAGAAATATTTCCAGTACCTTGTTGAATCTATGCCACGAAAGAT
The DNA here is from genome assembly GCA_903798205.1 of Danio tinwini. Classification (NCBI taxonomy): domain Eukaryota; kingdom Metazoa; phylum Chordata; class Actinopteri; order Cypriniformes; family Danionidae; genus Danio; species Danio tinwini. The sequence goes on from CAIGQZ010032689.1 coordinate 804,032, forward strand.
TAGGTATTTCTGAAGGCAAAAGTGGGTCCAACGCAGTTGTAGTAAGGTGTACCTAATAAAGTGGCCAGTGATTAACTTGAATGTTATATTTTAATAAGAACACTGATCAAAATTAAAGCGCACACTCTCAGATTTGTCCCACTTTTTAGATGGCACCTTTAATCTGGCACCTTTTTCAACAGCCAGCCTAACTTCACAGTTTTCACTGACTCTGCAGGATAGTGTTCCAGTCTAAGGTGACTGAAACCCTCAGCAGGTTGTCCAGATGAAGGTTAAAGGGATGACACGGTTCAGTCAAAGCAATAGAAATTTGTCATTCCAAACTTGTGATTTATGGAATGTTGCAGTTTTACAATGTCACAATCTCATTTAAGTCTCTCAAAATGTTTGGTCATCCATGAAACACAAATACTGGAGTGGACAGTATAATGTGGAAAATCTCAATGGGTTCAATATTGCAGCAATAGAATTGTTCAACAGTTCAGCACTGAAGTACAGTTCAGTGCATGAAGTAGCCGATTTATAATGCGTATTTAATTGATCTAGTATCATTTAATATATATTTTTATTATTATTACTTTTTATTATGAAAATTGTGCCTTTTTTGCAGTAATACGTTGAAAGATCAGAGAAAGCCAAAACCTGCCCACAGACCATCACTCATAAGAGAAGTGGTTGAAAGTCGAAAGTGGACAAAAGAGACACATTTATGTAGTAATGATTCTCCTTTTTCCACTAGTGACTTGATTGACCATAACACATCTTGCTACCTGGTGCAAACACAGCTACATGGCAGAGTGAATGCAAATGTTTCTCACATGCTTCTTCATCAACATCAGGGTTTCCTTCTTTGAGTTTATTGCCTAATTAGCCAGAAATTTGATCTCTACTTTACATTTTTATATGAACAAGAATGTATATATCAAACCTGTTCAGAAAAGTTGTATACTGGTGCAAAGGCACCTCCTGCAGATCCAAGGCGTAACTTCCCAGCAGTGGACGTCAAAAGGTCACGCAATGTTGATCCCTGTTCAGGGCTTGTAGACTTCCTACTCTGAGCTTCCATACCGTCACACTCTGCCTTATCTGGATAATAAGAGAAAACAGCGTATTAAAGCACTTTAGATGTGTAATACACTATGTGGAGGATATAATTGAGATTTCACGGTGGACATGTTCTGAAAAAATCTTAGCGTATTATTGCACATTACTTCTGTCGTTACCTCTTCTCTCAGTGTGAGCTCTCAGTGTGACGTGCTGTGAGTTCTTCTGCTGATCTGGGTTCTGCCAACTCTTCAGGTCACTTTGATCTGTGTCTGAAAGCTGATGTCACACCAAACACATTCATTAAATGTCATTCATGTGGAGCTTGTAATGCATCTAATAATTCCTGTAGACTCCCAGGAAATGAATAAACTAATAAACTGAATCCCTTGAAAGCAATGGATAAGAGTGTCTGCCAGTGCATAAAAGTAAATGTGACTTGACATGAAATAAAAAAACAAAAAGTTAAGAGTCTTACTGGTGAGAGTCTGTTGGTATTGGCCAAGGATTTGGTTTCAGTGCCGGGACGTTGGGAAGAGATTCCAAACTTTTCTTTTAAAGAGTGCAAAGAGTGCTGCATGTCCTCCAACACTTGTGGACAAATGACAATGCACTACTTATTACTACAAGGTTCCCAGTCAAAGTAGAACAGGATGTGACATTTATTTACGTTAAGTAGACAAATCAATGCTTACCTGAGTCGGGGACAATCTGAGTAGGCATGAGGTTCTTCAGGTCATGGGGTTGATTCTTCACACATCTGACCCAGACGTACAGCTCCTTATCTGAATGATAAAATAAGAGAAATTGACAAATTGTGTGGAAGGAGACAAATCCAAAAAGACCTGATGGATAGAGCAAGAAATATGTCATGTTTTGGATTCTGTCCTCACAATAATTTCTTACATTTATATAGCGCTTTTCTGCACACTCAAAGCACTTCACACATTTTTGGGTGGGAATCTCATCATGTGCAGCATCCACCTGCATGGCAGCCATACTGCGCCAGACCACAAACCACACACCACACACAAGCTGATTGGTGGAGAGGATGAAGCCAATTATGATATCGGGATGTGGCAGTGGGCAAATTTGGCTTTACTCTTTTTTTTAAAGGACATCCTGGGATGACCACAGAGAGTCAGGATTAACGTCTCATCCGAAAGACGGTGCTCACTGAACAGTATAGAGTCTCCTTTACTATACTGGTTGTTAGGACCCACACAGACAGCAAGTTGAGCGCCACTTCCGGCAGCAACTTAGTTTTGCCTTGTGGTCTCCCATCCTGGTACTGACTGGGCGCAGCCATGCTTAGCTTCAGTGAGCAACCATGTGACAGTTGCAGAGAGCTAGCTGCTGGCTGCATTTAACCATAAAAGATGAAAATCACCCAAAAATTCTGATTTACTCACATCTGACTTACCCTTAAGTGAATCCAAACATAGTCATAGAAGTTAAGGTAGTAATAAGGCATTTTTAAGAATGGTGGAAACTGGTAGCAACTGACATCTATATTGGTAGAAAAAATACTATGCAAGTCAATGGCTACCAGCTTCCAACATTCTTCATCATACCATCTAATGTGTTCAACAGAAGAAAGAAACTTGGGCAAACTGTCAAGGGTAAGTCCATTTTTCAGATGAACTATTCCTCAGATGACCTCTAGATAGTCTACAATGCTTAATAAAATCTAATTTCTCACACATTTTATCAATGTATTTTTGACTTCTGTGATTTTAAACTGATTTGTATTAGTACAAAGTTTTGTCATATCCATAAGCAACATAAGTGAAAATGTTCTTTTATGTATGTGCTGTTGGCTTGCTTTTTGTTTGTAAGTGAGCATTCATATGTTTCAAACCAATCTCTTATTTATTATTTGGTATTTCACATTGCGGACACCAATGAGCAGGGCCGGATTAACCAATGGGCATTATGGGCACAGGCCCCTGGGAGGGAGGGAAAAATGCTGATTTTGGAGTGTCTATTTAGGCTAAGTGCAAATAGCGCAACTCGTTGGAATAAGCTAGTTGAGTGCTTCCCACCAGCGCCATTTGATCGACAGAGACAACATAACTAAAGAGAGCAGTGACAGTAGGTGGGAGTGGCACAGCTCGTAAAGCACATGGCAACATGTTTTGAGGCGATCGATCATGAACACGGTTCGAAACCAGCGACTTATGAACAAGTTCTTCTTTTTTCCCCCATTATACATCAGATTGGAAATACATTTATTTTCAATAGAAAGGAAAGTTTTTGTTTAAAAAATAAAGTATATAAAATATATAACATGAGTCACAAGGTATTTAATAAGGATAATAATAATAATAAATATTCTATAAACAGTTATTTTCCACCTGGTTTTAAATGTTAGTGATATCTTAATATAATTAGTCTGTATTTACAATGTTAGTTGCCCTGCTTCACCCATATTCTCTGACCTCATGGAGAGGGAGACAGAGAGAGAGACAGAAAAAGCCCCTGAAGAGGAGAGAGATAGGAGAGGACTGGTAGTGTGTGTGATTTCTGATACTTTCAGCTTTATAATCAATTGCTTTTTGCCTATTCTTCATCATGAGGGAGACAGTAGGAATCATTAATCAGTGTGTGTATTATGGAAGACTCAGATTCATAGAACTGGATTGGAGAGGTGTTATATCCAAATTATATGCATTATAAGTTTGTAGAAGTTATACATAAAAAATACCCTTAAATATAAATTTTTTGTCCTGCTTCAGTGAACTTAAACAAGTATGTTAAAAACCATTAATTTCCACTAGTTATATTAATATTTTTTTAACAAAGTGTGCTTTAAATGCATTTTTTAATCTTTGTTGACTATAAATATATGTACTATGTCATTTATTTAAAAAATGTGGGCAAAATATTATAGAGTAACTTTATTTTAAAAAATATTATATTAATCTTATTTTTTAATTCAACTATAGGGGTGCGGCCTTGTAGGGGGCCCTACAAGACATTGTGCCCAGGGGCCTCTGAATTCTTAATCCGGGCCTGCCAATGAGCGTTCATGTTAACACTGTGTTTGGAATTATCTACAAGAAAATAGATATTACATCATCAAAGTTCTCATTTATGCTGAGTTTATTTTATTATATCAGCCTGCAACATGATATTTTTGTAACAAGGACACTCAGTGTGTGGTATTGGTGCAAAGCCATTCGGCAAGTTAACCCAGGCATACATAAATAGCAAAACATGTGGTCCCCCTGGCTCAAGGGTGAAAAAAAGCATGTCTTGGCCATAGATCTGCTTATTTTGGAGTGTTTATTTAATTTGTCCTGTAATGCCACTGTTAACGCTAAATCAAGCTTTGATGTTTTGTCTTCATGTTCTTCTGCTTTGTTGGGGGCTACATGCACATTATGTTTGCAGCAGTAGAGTGTTATATTCTCACACAGCATGTCTGTAAATATGCTGGCAGTAGCAAGTATCAGTACTTGCTCTGTACCAATAATAAAAGCAGCAGCAGTATAGCAGATCTATGCTGCAAAGACCAATCATATCAACAGTGCAGAATATTAAAAAATCAGAACCAACAGTTTACATCTGGAAATGAGTCTAAATAAACAATACCACTTTGGCTACCAAAGTGGTCAGTATTGTAGTTGATTAAAGAAACATCATAAATGCAGGAAGAAGAGGAGAAATGGTTTCTCTTCAGGATTTTTTTCCTTCATGTTCATGAATTGGTAAAGTTTTGTTTCTCGCCACTGGCTTGCTTGGTTTGGGACTTGTGAAGTGGCACATCAATGGATTTGCTCTTCAGTGTTTGGACTTTCAGCAGTGAAATTTAAACTACACTGAATTGATTTAAACTGAACTTCAACTCTGAAAACTGGACTGACATTATTTTGATTTACTAGAACTTCTATGTTAAGCTGCTTTGACACAATCTACATTAAGCGCTATAGAAATCTACATTAATTGAGTTTAATTAAATTGAATGCAGGAGTATTATTAACATAGAAAAACATTTCCTCCATTGGCTAATTCTGCTTAGCAACACCTGATGTGATGAAACCAAAAATTTTTAATTTCTAGTATTTCTGTCAGAAACCAACATAAACCAGTTTGGACCAGTATGTAAAGTCATATTGTTCTAAGAAATTCCATAGAGAGGGTCAATAGGAACTCTAGGTACAATTTAAAACCCATAGGGAAATGTGATGTATTTGCAAATAACCTTTGGCTTTCCTCTTCTCTCTGGCTTTATAGCAGTCCATGCAAACCACAAAGCCACATTTGTGACATGCCCAGTGCATGTTGAAGAGAGTCGCTTCACACGCATCACACATCTCCCTCACACCTCTCACTGCCCGCTTCCACATGATCTGAGCTGAAGAAAGACAAGATGGCAAGGCAAGGTGAAGCAGACAAACTGACAAGCAATAAGAAACTCAGTGTCTGTCATTCCACACAAACGTACTGTCTTTCTTGACCCATGAGTACGCAGTGTCCTCTGTCTTTACGAGCCTGCAGAACTGGTCTCCGATGAACGTGAGGATGGATTTCGACATCTCAAGGTCCATCTCTCTCCTCTTCTTGTCATCCTCGTCCTCTGTGCTGCCCGTCCACACCGTAACCGCCTCCTCATCCGTCTGCTCAGACACCGAAAATCCATCCACGCGGATAACGCCATTCTTACTGTATGACAGGCTGAAGAGACAGTAGGAAGATTGTCTATGAACGGTGAAGTTCATTCTGTCATGAAAACAGATCTTCTTGCTTTTATTAGATATTAACAAATCAAGTTGATCTTCACTTTACTTTATTAGAATTAAATAAACCACTGATTGACCCAAGCAGGAGTTCAAATATGTTCAAAAGTAGAGCAAAACATTAACTATAAACTAACCGTCGGAAATAGTAGAATCTGCAAAAAACAGGTGAGAGGGCAGGCTCCTGTGCCTTACGTGAGCGATCCAGACGACACTCTCGGCACTTCTGCACATTTGCCCCAATCTCTGCACAGGAGTCGTCCTGTAAGAAAGCTTCTCCAGTTTGCTTGAGCTTCCTCACCTTCCTCCAGTCTTTCAGCACAGAGCGAGGGATGCCATCTAGGACCAAAATAGCATAGCTGAGCTCAATACGCATTTGTATTCTCGGCATCAGTTTGAATATGCATGATTTTGAATTGCCACAGCCTTGATTCCCTCTCCTGAATAGTACTGTGAAACTGAGACTCAATTACATTTTGGCAATGACACACAGCATGTGTAATTGTTCTGCCAGTCAATCTTAAACAGCTTGCTTAAAAAAAGAGTTGCTAAAGAGTGCAACCCTGAATACTTGCAAATGTGTATTATGTTCCTATTCATTTTTTCCAGAGGCATTTATGAAAAATCTTCAATAAAGACCTACTAGTTCTGAAATGGCTCACAACACTATACTTTATTTTAAGCAAGAAAAAGGAAAGACTGAAAGCTATTCATGCTGTTATATAGTGTTGTTCCCTATGGTAATGTGAATATTAGTAAGAGTTTTATCTTAATCAGGTGGAAAAACTCACTGCTGTTAGCAATCCTCTGTGGCTTATCCTTTGCACTCTGCAAAGTTCCATTGGCTTTGGCCTCTTCCTCTTCTTCCTCCTCCTCTACTTTCTTCTTCTGGCTGTCATTCTGCTTTATTTTAAAAGAGGTATTAGGCTGCCGTTTAAACCTTCGACCTGATTTACCATTCTCACTCTCATTTCCTGAGTCTCCTCCAGTCTCGCTGTCACTGTTGGACTCTAATGGTCGTTTCTCGCCTCGCTTCTCCCTCTCTGTCTTCATATGTCCCAGGTTAGAATGTTTTTCAGTGGATTTCTTTTCCCCCACAATGGATTCCTTATCTTCCAGCTTGCTTTTTCTGTCTAAGACAGGTTTAACATTATCTGAGGAAGACTTTTTGCCTGTTGCCACTGGTTTCTCATCTGTTTTTACAGATTTTTTGTCTTCTGAACAGAATGTAGTAGCATTAGTATTAGATTTCCTGTTCTCTTGAGTAGGCTTCTTCTTCAATATTTTGGACTTTTTGTTGTCAAGGGAGTTTTTGTCCTCCAAATTGTCCACCAGTCCATTCACTTCCTGCTTGGCTGGGACATAGGTGCTTGTGTTCATCAGAATTACAGCAGACTTAGTACCATCTAGTGTTTGGGAGGGCGTACTGCCTCTATCTTGCTCAGAATGGCGGGTCAGCCAGGCTTTTTTCAGTTTATGGTAATTGTTCTGACTGAATTGAGCTGATTGGTTGGTTACTGTTGATCCAGCTGTATACTCATTGGTTGGTGAACCTTTTTTGTTTGTTGGTGCAGGGCTGATAGTCCCTGATGCCAGACATTCAGAAGTGCTAGTGTTTAATACAGGCTCTTTTTCTCTTTCTGAAGCATGTGCAGAACACACAGTGTGTGTGGTGAGTGCAGTAAGAGACTCAAAACGACTTTCTGATAGGTGTTTCATAGCATTTGAAGGATATGTAGTGTGTTGAGGCTGAATTGTATGTGTGTTAGCTCTAGAAATAGCAGCAGCTAGTCCAGCTCTGTGTTTCTTCAGATGAGGGAAGTCTCTCAAAGTGCAATAAGAAGATGGAGAGGGCTCCATCTTTAGTTGAATGGCTCCACTGTCTCTCTTTATGCATTGCTCTGCAATTAGGTCTATTTTAGAATGTGTGGCATTCATATTTGTTAAGGGGTGTGTCACTCCATGACTCGGGTGAGCAGTGTTAATTGGCTTAGTTGTCATGTTTATGGGTGTATTGAGATCTTCCTTTTGAGCTGACATGTTGATTGGATGGACAGAATCCAGAGGGGTCCAGAGGACACCTCTCTTATGCTGAACATTGCCCTCCTTAGACTTTAAGTTAGACATGCTTTCCAATGGCTGTATGTGGCTGCAATGCATCTGTGAAACTGAGCTGTCAGACACTGTGTAATTTATTATTGTATGTGTGTGGCTTGTTGGACGCACAATTACTGACGCAGTAGCCACCTGTGGTTTGACAACACCACCATTTGTTGTGTGCCCACCAACCTTCTCTCTGCCATATATGACTCCTCCCCACTGGGTATTGTAGGCCTGTGATGACATTGCTGCTTTCTCCGGCATAGGTTTTTTCCCATCTAAGGCAACATGTTTGAATTCAGGCAACAGGGTGGGTGGCCTCTGTTGTTTCTGTCCTTTTTCAGACAAGCTCATTGGTTGAATGGGTGTGAGAGTAGGTGGTGACAACCTGCCATGTCCAGAGTCTTTAGAAACCACAGTGGTTGGTGCTGGAGGGTGGAATATAGGGGCACGGTGGAGTAAAGGCACACTGCGGGAAGAAGAGGAGACAGAAATTAGAGAAGAGCCTGGCCCCCTTCTCTCCACACTTGCCATCTCTACTGCATCCATCGAAGATGCTTTATGAGCCAGTTGCTCTGTGATCTTTCCCAGCAGTCCTCCTTCTTTCTCATGTTGACGTTTGACAAGAGGAGGAGGTCGGGCTCGCATAGAGACCTGTGAACTAGAGGTTAAGACAGGGGCAACAGAGTTGCTGGCACTCAGCCTCTCATAGAGCTCTTTGCTGGCTGGCACTCTGCGCTGTGGAGACCTGTTCTCCACACTGTTGGATAGAGATGCATAGTAGCTGCTTGGAGTGAGGGTTGGGGATGGATGAGCCGATTGTGGCCGGGAAGGTAGAGCATGTCTAAATGCATGCATATCTCTATCTCTGTCTTTTTCTCTGTCCAATTCTATCTTCCTTTCCTTGGATGGAAGAGCAGGTGTTGGGCTTCTAGGGTATCGGGGTTCCCTATCTGATCCCAGTTTAGCAGTAAATGGTGCCACCTCACTGCTTTCCAGAAGAATGCGCCGGTTCTCTTCCTGGTAGCTGTTGGGTCTGTCACCTGTGAGATCATAAACAAGAAGTGGCTGTTTGGTTCGACTTGGGGGGGACTCAAGAGCAACTGGGCTGTAAGTCTGCCCATTTTTGCTCATTGATGTGCGGATGCGCTCCAGGTCAGACTTGAGGTGAGAGTGGATGAACGTGCTCTCAGCTATGCCTCTTCTGTCCAGCTCTCTGAAAACAAGAAACATCAAGAATGAATAGAGAATGGAAGAGCTTATTCCAAGTATAAGATATAATTGATGACAGAATAATTTAATTGAAAATTAATTAACACAATTAATTCACACCCCAGTTTGGTAGTGTCAGTTTTATTAATTCAATGGTCAGATCATGCTTAAGTTAGCCTGACCCAGCAGGTGAACTTAAAACTTACTCTGTGGTTTTGGAGGATGGTGTGCAATGTTGACTGTTCCTAGATGCCCTCTGAGGGTCTGCGCTGGAAGGACGGATGGGCAATGGGGGGTGTAAACCTTGACCATCTGCATTATTAACAGGGGTGGGCTGAGAAAGCCAGTGGCTTGGGGTGTTCTGTTACCACATAAAAAACAACATACTGAGTTTTACATAGATTTATAGGACCAGTTTAATTTGATCTAGAGAACAATTTACATTTACCAAAAAGATATTAAAGCTTAGGGAGGATAAATAAAATGAAACACAATCTGCAAGGACATAAGTCAATCCCCTCCTACACAAGAGAACTCTTTGAGCATACACACATTGAGAAACACAAGCTTGTTAATATCTATAATACATGTAAAGATGAATATTGGTTTACATACAACTCAATTCTTTTCATCACTTGCTGTAGCTTCCTTTTTCATTTTCTTATTCCCTAGTATCCACTCCATCTCAATTCAGGGTGTCACAATTCAAATTCAATATACTTTCCTAACACCATAACTTGCCTCTTGATGCTCTATCTCAGCTTATATATTGATATATTAGGGATGCAGTTAGTGTTGGTGGTATGCTACTGTTCTGGGAAAAACTCCACATGCCTGTCTATGCAGCCATGCATGGACAGAGTGGGAAGAGCAACAGCAAGTCAAACCCCCATAGGGGTAACAGAGCAGGTTTAGAAACGATGCATAAACAATTACAAATAAATATGCGTTATTGTAAATGCAAAAACATGAGGCTGATTGATTACCATGTACTTTGGCTAAATACTCAAGTTAGGAGTCAAGAGCTAGGAGGACTTGAGAAAGGAGGAGGGAAATTAGAAATAGCGTGCAGCCAAGCATTAAAGAGAGATGTATGTATTTTAAAAGACAGCTGTGATAATGTGATTTGACTGGATTTGTACACATTATGGACAGCTGACCATCAGCTTATGGAAGCTTGACTGACGTATCCTGCCTGAACTAATGTGATGCTTGATATTCAGGATAATACCCACTATATCTATAGCACAATTAGCAGAAGTGGAGCTCAGTTACATTGTGCACACCTCAGTGGACATGCTCAGCTTTGTCTAGACTACCCAATGACATGTACTGTATGTATGTATGTATGTATGTATGTATGTATGTATGTATGTATGTATGTATGTATGTATGTATGTATGTATGCATGCATGCATGCATGCATGCATGTATGCATGTATGCATGTATGCATGTATGTATGTATGTATGTATGTATGTATGTATGTATGTATGTATATACACCACCAGGAATAACACAAACCATATGCTAAAGGCAAAACCAGTTTCAGTGTTTGCAAACCATTTAAAATGTACTTAAACTTCCACAATAAATGTATATACTTTTATGTGAGTGTCTGTATTCTACTCATTTTCCAAATAGCTTGTCCTATGTAGGGTTACTAAGTGAAGTGAGTATTGTCAAGTATGATTAACCATACTTGAAATTGGTCCTCTGCATTTGACCCATCCATGTGCGCGCTCTCTCTCTCTCACACACACACACACACACACACACACACACACACACACACACACAC
>CAIGQZ010032689.1:820638-831057 GCA_903798205.1 Danio tinwini
ACACACACACACACACACACACACACACACAGACACACACACAGCATTACACATGGCATTACTCATCCATGTACACAATAGACACACCTCCTCACTGTACAAACACACACACACACAAGACTGGAAATTACGTAACGATAGTGTGCGAGCGATATTTAAGCCGAACTGCAGCTGAACTCCCACAACCTCTGCCTGTCACACACACAGCTCATAAACACAATATCAATCCTAAAAAAAGATTACATCACACGTCTCTATTTTTCCCTTTATGTCACTTATATTCAGCACTAAATGTATTAAAAGTCCTCATGCACTGTGTCTGACAGTAAACACACACTAATTTAACTCTCCATGCACCTGTTATTTACAGTTTATTCATGTATTTATTGTAACACCGATATCTGCTGAATGCATCAGTCCACATTCAATCTTACAAATACGTTGCACACTGTGGATTGATTAGGGTTTTTGCATTGATGCCATAGAAGAACCACTTTTGGATTCCTCAAATAACCTTTAAGAGCCTAGTTGTTATTTAGTGTTTGTTTATTTAGTGTTTAGTGTATATTTTTAAAATGTTTAGTCACTAGAAAAACCTTTTTCGCAACAAAATTTCTATGCATATTAAAGGTTCTTTATGTAACCATCAATGTCAATAATGAGGATTTGATTTAAAATTTAAAATATAATTAGTTATTTCATATTTACACAATTTACAGTTACTGCTATTTACTAATAATTACTATTTAAATACTATAAATACTATTATTTTATTTTATTATTACTAATAATTAAAACACTAATTAGGGATGTCCAGATCCAACCACGTGATCGGAAATCGAGAGGTGTGGTGGCACCTCTTTCTTGACTTTACACAAACAGCAACCATTTGTTGCAAAGTGCTATTGGTTAAATGCTGGCAAAGTAGAACACAGAAGCAGCTTGAAGTGGAAAGCATTAGTATGTCTGCGGTCTGGAGGTATTATAAAGTTTATGACGACAACATTTCCATAGCAAATTATGAGAGATGTAAACTTAGGATTGCATGCTGGGTATTTTAAGTTGAGGTGCTATTTGTTTTTATATATATATTTTTATATTTACTGTTGAACTGAAGTTCAAAAATAAAGAATTGGTGTTATTTATTACTTAATTGTTCAAGCTACCTCACAGAAGTGCTCTGCTTGTTATCATAGATGTTGAATAAGGTGAATAATAAAAAAAGGAACATCCTGCATTTGTTTCTTCACTGCTCTTTATTTTTTTTTATTGTATTATGAAAATATCGGATAGGGTTTCAGTATTGGTAAATACTTAATTTCAAATGACAAAAAAAAAATCTGATCAGGACATCCCTAATACTAATAATTACTATTTACTAATAATTATATACAAATGCACCTATTTTGTATATTTGTGCCGATATGTTAACTTATTTGTATGAAAAGCTGAAAACAGATTCATTGCATATAAATCTTGATATAAATTTTGTGGACCTTATAACAAAAACAAAACAAATACAGTGGACAACTTATTTTATTTGCAAAATTTGACTGCAAATAAAGATTTTAACTGATTTTAACTGCAGAAAATGAAAATGCAAAAAAAAAAACAAAGCCGCAGCAAGCAGCTGAACTGATTCAGCTATTGGAAATAACCTATAACTTATCAGTTTTAATATATCAACGATTTCGTTATAATTGTATAATGAATAACAGGGTTCCCACACTAAGACAAATGTCAAATTTCCCTGAATTACCCTGACCTATAATGAATAGAAAGAGAGGCAGCTGTTCAGTTGAGCAAATCCTCCAGAATTTTGTGATTCTGCGAATGCAAAATTTAATGAAAAATCTAGCAAATGGGGCAAAATTTAGATGAGCTTGAGAATTTACCTATTTATTTTTGACAGATTTGGCCATCAGGACACTGTTCGAAGTCAATTATGTGCCATCTGCAATGTTTTATCTTAAATATCATTATATTAGGGATGCACCAATATGGATTTTTTTACCGATATTGATAACCGATAACACTTAAGATTTAAAGACCAATAACCGATAAATTAGTTGATAAATATAAATATTTCTAAATGTTATATTTTCATACAGTGAACAACTTTACACTCTATCAAACATATCCACAATGATAAGGAATATGGTTACTTACTGAGTTATTAATGCACAGCAATACCACACAAAGAAAGGATGGACTTTAAAGGATTAAACAATGTGAGGAAAGCTCCGTTATAGTGCACTGGACAAGTCTGAACAAGTTCGACCCACTCATGTGTTAGGCAGGCAGTTCTATATAATGACATAATCTATCAGCTTAGAGATATCGGCATAATTTTAATATCGGACCGATAACGCTAACATAAAAAATTGCATTTATCAGCCGATATCGATATAGCCGTCGATATATCGTGCATCCCTACATTGTATTCAAATATAGAAAGTGGTCACCTGGTGTGCCATACCTCTAGTTATCATAAAAAACAGAGACCAATGGTTCTTGATGCCAAAACAGTAATGACATGTACATTTATTAATGTTTTCTCAGCAACATAAGTGCATACTCACACTAGCTACAGTTGCCTTGAACTGTGCCTTGACAACCTTCACTTGCACTGCATTTTGCTTTCTGAGCCTGAGCATGCTTACGTCATCGATGGTGCGACTGTTTAGTTTTGAAGAGAAGTGCTCTCGCTCAGCACAGTGAACATTGCTTTAGTTATATTGTTTTGTATTATTTTTATTAGTTTGGGATGCAGTGACACACAGTAAAATATTTTGCAGAACAGATTCACAACTTTTGATGCTCATAAATTATCATAAAAGTCATCATGCTGCACATATTAGGAGGTTTGCTGAAGGTGGGCCCAATTCGGAGCATTCACACTTGTCAAACGAACCGGGGAATACGCCCAGGGCACAGTTTGGATAGCCTAGTGCAATGGTCTCAAACTCAATTCCTGGAGAGCCACAGCTATGCATAGTTTAGCTCCAACCACCTCCAACTCACACCTGCTTAATCGTCTGTAGCAACTTTGAACACCATACTAGAAAAAGTTGTTTCTACCCAATTATGCTCCTTTCTGCAGATGAACAATATTTTTAAAGTGTTTCAGTCAGGTTTCAGGCCTCATCACAGCACAGAAACCGCATTAGTGAAAATAACCAACGATTTACTCTTAGCTGCCGACCAAGGGTGCATCTCACTATTAGTTCTACTAGATCTTAGTGCCGCTTTTGACACCATTGATCACAATATTCTCATAGACCGCTTATATTCTACAGGCTCTTCAATGGTTTAGGTCATACTTAGCTGATCGTTACCAGTTTGTGAATATTAATGGACAACTTTCACAAGTAAGACTGGTAAAGTACGGGGTCCCTCAAGGATCAGTTTTAGGCCCTTTGCTGTTTACAATATACATGCTTTCCCTAGGGGACATTATTAGAAAACATGGGATCAGTTTTCACTGCTATGCAGATGATACTCAATTATACATTTCAACTAAACCGGATGAGATGTCTAAACTGTCTAAGCTAACTGAGTGTATTAAAGATGTTAAAGACTGGATGACCAACAATTTTCTTCTCTTAAACTCAGACAAAACAGAATTATTACTTATTGGGCCTAAATCCTGCACACAGCAGTTCTCACAACTCGACCTGCAATTAGAGGGATACAAAGTTAGCGTTAGCTCTACTATAAAAGATCTGGGTGTCATATGAGACAGCAATTTAACCTTTAAAAATCATATATCCCATGTCACAAAAACTGCCTTCTTTCATCTAAGAAATATTGCTAAATTGCGAAATATGCTATGCATCTCAGATGCAGAAAAGCTAGTGCATGCTTTCATGACTTCTAGGCTGGATTACTGTAATGCTCTGTTTGCTGGTTGCCCAGCATCCTTTATTAACAAACTTCAGCTAGTACAAAATGCAGCTGCCAGAGTTCTTACCAGGTCTAGAAAATATGATCATATCACCCCAATGTTATCCTCCTTACACTGGCTGCCTGTTAAGTTTCGTATTGAATTTAAAATATTGCTTCTTACCTATAAAGCCTTAAATAATCTAGCTCCTGTTTATTTAACCAACCTCTTGTCTCGCTACAATCCAACCCGCTCTTTATGATCTCAAAACTCAGGGCTTCTTGTAGTACCTTGAATAGCTAAATCGAGTAAAGGAGGTCGAGCCTTCTCATTTATGGCCCCTAAACTCTGGAATAGCCTTCCTGATAATGTCCGAGGCTCAGACACACTCTCGCTCTTCAAAACTAGATTAAAGACCTATCTTTTTAGCAAAGCATACACTCAGTGCATTACATAGCGGTATGACGCATGATGTGCCCCACACACGATTTTGCTTCTTGTTTATATACACTATGAACAGCAGCTACGCTAATTATTCTCCTTATTCTGTATTTCCACCTGGGGGTACTCATCTCGAGACCCTCAGACTATGCAGTGCCACTGATGCGATCCAAGACCAGCGACGAGACGATCCCAAGGTTCCCGGACCAGGCCGTATCCTGAGCTGCTGCTGTGGTGGTCATGATGGAGAGCATAAGACTGATTCCTGTGATGCTCCAAGGACAGACGTGTCTTCGCGGAGGTCCAGCTACTGCGCCTATACTGCAGCTCTGCACAGGACGTTTGGCCATAGGAGAAATGGTCATGCCCAACTGAGCCTGGTTTCTCTCGAGGTTTTTTAAATTCTTCACTTTCGCCAATTGGTGAAGTTTTTTCCTCGCCGCTGTCGCCACTGGCTTGCATGGTTCGGGATCTGTAGAGCTGCGCATCGATGGAATTGCTCCTCAGTGTTTGGACTCTCAGTAGTGATTATTAACCCACACTGAAATCCCCATATCATAATTGGCTTCATCACTCTGTCTCCTCTCCACCAATCAGCTAGTGTGTGGTGCGGTCTGGCGCAATATAGCTGCCGTCGCGTCATCCAGGTGGATGCTACACACTGGTGGTGGATGAGGAGATTCCCCCCATTGTGTAAAAGCAATGTCTAGATAATGTCTACTATATAAATGTAAGGAACTATTACTATTATTATTATTCATTCATTTTCTGCTTAGCCCCTTTATTAATCTGGGGTCACCACAGCGAAATGAACCGCCAACTTATCAAGCATATGTTTAACACAGTGGATGACCTTCCAGCTGCAACCCATCACTGAGGAACATTTATACACACTCATTCACACACATACACTATGGAAAATTTAGCCTACCCAATTCACCTATAGTGTATGTTTTTGGACTTGTGGAGGAAACCGGAGCATCCGGAGGAAACTCACATGAACATGGGGAGCCGAGGCTTCGACCTTCTTGCTGTGAGGCGAACATGTTACCCACTGTGCCAGCGTGCAGCCTTATGATTATTATTATTATGACTTGAGAAAAAAAATTTAATTATAGGTGTGACCCAAATCGCATACTTGTGCATTATTCTACACCATTTTATAGTATAAATAGTGTTTTATAGTATAAAAAGTAGTGAATAAGTAAGAATAAGTGATGTTTAAAACATCAAATACCCGGATGATGCACTCATTTAACCGGTTTAATGAAGCATGGAATGATGGACACTTCACTCACTCAACGGCCACTGCTTTGCTTACGTAGTGGAAGGGGTGGAGCTTTTGGGCACTGATGTTGGATTACTTTATGTTGGATAGTGAAAGCTAAATTTTCCTACAAGTGTGATTATAGTGCCTCCCGATGGTGAATGCGATTCTACTCATTCATTGCAGGTATTATTTGGTGGTTTGATCATTTATTTCACTAATTTGGCAACCGTCAAACGTCATCTGGGAAACGGTTTGAATTTCCACTTAGTAGGGCTGGGCGATTTTTTTCGTTTTTTTCGATTAATTTGAATTTACGTTTTAATACGATTAAATTTTTTTATAAAATCGAGGTTTCGCATTTTTTTTACAAAAATATTAAAGCAGCTTTTCCACTATCGTGCCAAACCGTTTTACACTGTTAGACAACCGTGCTGAAGTGAATTGTGCTGATAGATTCTGTGTGTTGACATCGCGGCTCCGTTGATGAACTACCACAGCTGGCTCAGTTGCGAGGTGCGCACACTCAGTGGAGGCACGCGATGCGGTTCCAGGCGAAAGTATAAATCCAGCTTTACACTCAAGGCCGGCGCGTCCATAGAAGCGATCTAGGCGGCAGAATAGTAAACGAGAACCCCCCTGTCCTCACTTTCATCCACGTCACCCACCCTCTCCCGTTCCTCACTTTCATCCGCAAACCGGTAAGTTACTATTTGACTTTCGGGTTGAGGGTGTTCGCCTAGACTAGAGCGCCAGTTCAGCTTGCTCCGGCCCTGATTACACTATATACATTACACAAAATAATAAAATAGGCTAAAAGTTTTATTCATGGGGGCTAGAGTTTATTCATTTGATTGACATATAGGCAATGAGACCTTTACTTCGCCTGACTGAGCGTGAGTTTATTGCATGCTGCGCTGTATTCGGTAGCACAGATCGCTCTGATCTGGGTGAGAACTTTACCAGCGACTACATGCAATAAAACATCCATGGAACACAAACTTGCAGACTCTTTGAACAACGAGGAAATAATTGCACCTAATTCAAAGCCCAGACGTCTGGTTTTGTATTTTATACCTGTGCACCACCTGAAGGACGGTTACGGCGTGTTGTGAATGTCGGCTGTCACTGCAGAAATTCAAATCTTTCTTTAATTTGAACTTTTCCTTGAAAGCTTTACGGAGTGGCACAGTAGCTGTCCAGGGTACTATGCACCAATAAACATAGTAAAATGAACGAATAAATAAAATAAATATGGATTCTTAAATGTCGGTATTGTTTTTACTCAAACATTCAACATTTCAGCTATAGGCTGTTATACGATTCAGTTAAATATAAGATAGACATTTAAATATAGATAGATATGTAACAGGTTTCTGTGGGGTTTTTTGTTGGTCACGGTGATCTTTAATATATACTGGGTGGTGTAGCTACGTACAAATATTTTCTAAAATGTCAAGCAGGAATGTAATAGGCTACACCTTGTTGACCAATTTATGTATGTATGGCCATTAAAAATACATGTTTCTTAACCAGATGGTTTTTCAAGTTACTTATAAAGAGATTGTTACTTCAGTCATGTTGTTGTAATGTTTTAAGTTGACTATAGTTACACAGAAAAAAGAAAATCGAAATCGTGAATCGGTCAAACTTTATGAAAAAATCTACATTTTTTATTGCCATACCGCCCAGCCCTACCGCTTAGTATAAAAACTGTTTGGGATGACACTACATACACTACACCTTAAGACCAAGATGGCGGCGCGTACACATCGCGAGGCTCGGCGTCTCTCCAGTTTCTACATACATATACTATGCTGTTGAGTGTGTAAGTACATAGTGCACAAGTGCTCCATTTTGGACGCAGTTTATAAATAGAACATTTCCTGAATTTCATTGTCTAGAATAGATATTTTAAAAGGAGCTGTTAATAAAATAAGCATTTATTAGCCGATATATCATGAGTAGCTATAAAATTTAAATCATAATCTTATTTTATTTAGTTTTACTGTGTAATTCTGTTAATTGACAAAAGACAATGGACCACCATAGATTATTATTATTAGTTATGTATTGTTTGAGGCTGAAAAAGCAGTCAAATATATAGTTTTCAGCACTTTCTCTCTCTCTCTCTCTTCTCTCTGTCCATCATTCGCCATCTGGCTAGTCTAATGTCCCAGTCCAATTTCTCCTCTGCGGCTCATATACAGCTGACCCCTGAGACTGTATCATCATCTTCCATCTTCCATCTCACACACACAAACAAACGCACACACACACACAGGCTCAGGTGCAGGAAACACAAATCTTCCTCATCAAAACTGTGAACTGTTAAAGAGACTCATAACTGACAGAAACAGCCAAACTGAATAAAAGAAGATGATGACACTGACTGCGCTGATGTTTATCCAGCATGACACATTTATCAGTGCGAGACACAAACTGCTCTTGACTTTAGACGTGTACATCATACCATATTTGTGTCAGTCTGTATCAGCATTTTTTATTTATTTATTTACATTTTTTGAGCAAGTATCTGGATCTGCTTGATGAGGGTTGGAATTGGGGCTGATGATACCAGGGATTTACAGTATGTTTGTCGATAACTTCCACATCTCAAAGTCAAGGTATTCAAAAGTTATATAAATAAATTGCCACATAACCAAATTCATTAACCTTATAAAGAGTTAAGCTGTCACACAGGTAAGTAAATTATTAAGTGTTATGGATGTGCAGTAATATTCATAAAGCTTGGGATATGGAATAATGTCGTTCAGATGGCATCATTATTCAAATTAATGTATATAAACAGTAATAGTATATTCTGAAGGACTCCTATTGTAGCTTAAGGGGATGATAATTATTGTCAGATTCCTGCTTATCTCTGTCTGATCTCTCTGATCTGCATATGAATTAATTTGTGAAGCCAACATAATGCAATGCAGAATGTGCAAAGAATGCAGCGATTAAAGTAAATACTCACAGCCTGTATTCATTTCACTCATTTACATAGAGCTCTTGAAGGCACAGCGGTACATATTTAATTCTAAATGATTATTGTATAATAATGCACTGTATACATTTGAGGAAACAAGTATTCAATGTGTCACTATTTTTCTCAGAAAATACTTTTTCTCTGCGTCATTTAATTTTATTACACATAACTTAATTTGTAAAGTAATTAATATTGTTTTCTTTGCATATATGGATTTCTTTGGTTGTTTGGTTAAAATTTCAAGTCAACGGCACCTTTTAAAATATGTTTTCTGAAATTCTCAAAATTCAGTACAGATTATGGTAATGGCCAATATAATGGTTACTAGTCATAAATGTAAATATTTGTTACTGACAGCGGTGGGATCACATACGTAAGAGTTACTGTAGTATTTATACAGCACAGCTGATTGGGCCAGATGCACACACTCACTAATATGAGTTACTTTTATCCAACAGTTCTATAAATAAGTTGATATATAGTATCTGTCATTTTTGTCACTATATAGTCAGCTATTTTTTCATTAATGACATGTATGTTGAAATGTAATTGTGTAGCCAACACAGTCCTTTTGTGGTTAAAACGACAAACTGCTTTAACTTATTTACTTTAGTACTTTTAATAATATAAATAAATATTCAATTCATGCTTTGAGGACTGAAATATATATATTTTTTTACATTGGATTATTCCATTTCTGTAGTAAATCCTCATTCACTATCCTTCAGCTTAGTTCCTGATTTATAGGTTTCATGTAGTGGATTCTGTAGTAAATCATTTCTGATATTTACTTGATAACTTTATAGATTTAAAATGAGTTCTTAAAAATTACCTTTGGGTTAGTCCCTTCATTCATTTAGGGTCACTACAGCGGAATGAACCGCCAACTTATCTAGCATATGTTTTACACAGCGGATGCCCTTCCAGCTGCAACCCAGTACTGGAAAACATCCATACACACTCATTCACACACATACACTACGGCCAAGTAGCTTATTCAATTCACCTGTACTGCATGTCATTGTACTGTGGGGGAAACTGGAGCACCTGGAGGAAACCTACACTAACACAGGGAGAACATGCAAACTCCAGATAGAAATGCCAAGTGACCCAGCCGGGACTCAAACCAGCGACTTTCTTGCTGCGAGGCGACAGTGCTAACCACTGAGCCACCGTGTCGCCTCTTGAAATCTTAACTGATCTCATTTTAATGACTAAAGGATGTTATTGAGACTTTTATCTAAGTATGTTGATGTACTCCTAACTGAAACTGAATATTGAGTAGGGTGCAGGGCTTTTTTGTGCATCATTCTCTCATAGCAAACTAATGGTAAGAGGGGCATGGATTTAATTCATTCTAAACACTGCATGCTTCAAATAAACACGCAGCTATTTGGGTCTTCTAAAGCCAATATACAATAACACCACCCAACACAGACAGCCAGCAGATTTCAGTATGTCCCTTGTCAGACATCCCATCACCTAACAATGTAATAGTGCACTGTATACAGGGGTTACACCAGGCTAATCACCATATTCCTGCAGTTCCCATAAGAGCTAATGTCATGCCACACATAATATTAAAGGGTTAGTTAACTCAAAAATTTGAATTATATTATTAATTACTCACCCTTGTGTTCTTTATTTATTGTGATAAATAAAGATATTTTAGATGAA
The DNA here is from genome assembly GCA_903798205.1 of Danio tinwini. Classification (NCBI taxonomy): domain Eukaryota; kingdom Metazoa; phylum Chordata; class Actinopteri; order Cypriniformes; family Danionidae; genus Danio; species Danio tinwini. The sequence continues at coordinate 830,905 of CAIGQZ010032689.1, forward strand.
ATCCGTAAGCTCTCTATAGAAAGCAAAGATCCCAAGATGTTCAAATATTGTTATAACATTGTGACTTCAGTGGTTCAAACTGTAATCATATGAAGCTTCAAGAACACTTTTGTGTGCCTAATACTGTAAAAACGAAATGTTAAATGTTAGCCA
>CAIGQZ010032689.1:846364-862794 GCA_903798205.1 Danio tinwini
TGTGTGTGTGTGTGTGTGTGTGTGTGTGTGTGTGTGTGTGTGTGTACATATACACAACATCCAGTTGGAAAGCACTAACACACAGTCCTCCAGTTTCCTGAAGCTTGTGACATGGTCAGACTCCTGTTTCCAGTATTTCCTCAGAAGTGAAGTCTGAAATGTCTCAAAAGCTTCTCAAAAGTCTCCATTTAACTCCACTATCATTGAGGAACAACTGGGACATTACAGTAATCTCTCCTACTGCTGAACAATAGTCCAGTATGGTAGATTGAAGAAACAAAATGTGCACGTTATTTACAGAAGGGACAAGCTGCAATTGATTCAGCGTGGGTTAAAGAGCAGCTTCTGTGGCGAGACACGTGTCAGTATGTCACAGCCCAAGGGTCAGTGATTAACTCTGCAGTTTTTTCCCTCAGCGTCTCTCTCTATTTCTTTCATTGGGTGTGGACTGATATGACATTTACCGCCTTTAACTGTTTCTGCTTTATCTCTGTTTTTTCAATCAGCAGCGGCTCCTGCGCGTGTTTGATTGTCCTGCTGCATATGTCTGTGTGCACAAACTCTGACCTATTTTATTAAGGATTCCTAAATGTGGCTTTGTGCTAGGCAGACGTTTCTAATTACGTACACACACATCCTTCTTCCACCCAAATATAAACAGTCTCAAAATATGCATTCTCCTTCTCACACACACACACACACACACACACACACACACACACACACACACACACACACACACACACACACACACACACACACAAACGCTCTCTGTCCCTCAAAAGCATGTGTAGAGACAGACCCAAGCAGCTTTAAAGGCTTAATGAAGTCTTAATGTTCCACACACACACATACACACACTAAAACCATGGCAACACTGTGTGCTCTGCCAAGAGTGAGGGTGTATGGCTGTGCTTCAGCAGGTGTGTGACCTAGATTGTGTTCGAGAGACAGAGAGGGAGAGGAATGAAAGGACAGAGGGAGGTGTGTGTGTGTGGCCATTGTAAAAAGAGGCTTCCAGAGTTTGATCACATGCGGATTTGTGATCCAGATTTTGATCTGGTGTTGAATGCAATGTGTGCGCCTCAGGTTTCACCCATATTGTGGAGACCAAATGCCCCTGTGAGGATGGAAAACCCTCAAAAATGGCTTCATAAAGGCAATTATGGACCATTTTTCAGAGTTAAAATAAATTGTTAGCTCATGTTGGTCGTTTTTGTTAATTTCTAAATAGTTTAAAATATTTTGTGTGTAATCAAGGCGTTATATCTCATAGCTGCAATCTTTATTTGTTTTTCAGAAGCAAAATGAAGGTTTATTCTGTCATCATTTGCTCACATTAGTGTCCTTCCACATCTGCTGTTCCTCTTTCTGTGCAATATATAGCTTGATATAAATATATACACTATGATATTGACATTTAGTGTGTCAATTAAAGTCTGGGAAAGTAGCTTTGACATTTAAGGGGCAATATTTGCCCCATGGAATTGATTTCATGCTGCACTTTATTTTTTCCCCTTATTTAGTCAGTATATAATTTAGTCAGTATGCCTGCACTCAACAGTTCTCTGGTGTTTAATGCTGTGACCAATCTAAACTTTAAAACTAAAGTCTGATTGGCCATTGCTTTTATAAGAATATAAGAGAAACTTCTGTGGTTGGTTATAATGGTCAGCGTTCCAATAAATGTATAAAAATAAATGTAAATGAAGCGCCATGGTGGTGCAGTGGATAGCACAATTGCCTCACAGAGCCTCGGCTGGGTCAGTTGGCATTTCTGTGTGGAGTTTGTGCTCCAATGGGTTTCCTCTGGGTGCTCCGGTTTCCCCCACAGTCCAAAGACATGCGCTATAGGTGAATTGAATAAACTAAATTGGCCGCAGTGTATGTGTGTGAATGAGTGTGTATGAGGGTTTCTCAGTGATGGGTTGCACCTGGAAGGGCATCCGCTGCGTGAAATATATGCTGGATTGGCGGTTCATTCCGCTGTGGCGACCCCAGATTAATAAAAGGACTAAGCTGAAAAGAAAATAAATGAATGAAAAATATAAAAGTATATTAGCAATTTAAACAAAAACTATGTATGGCAAGTTTCCAGCATGATATGAAGTGGTGTGCGAGTTATTAAACAGGCTTGCATGGACTGAAGGTGGAGCGGATCTCATTTAAGTTTATGATTAGAAGAAGATTGGACTTGGTTTTACGGCTTTCCGCAGCCTTTGTGCTCATACTCCAGACACTGGTGTATTCTCACATAGACACCTTACACAATACATTAATGATTTTCATCCGTGATAATCGACCGATAGGGGTTTTTTAATAGGCAACACTGATATCTGCAGTGAAGAGTGGGTGAAGGACAATACACCGGCTATATATGATGATCTATTATAAATACTTAATGAATGATGAGAAATGAGTAATAATTAATAAATCTAAATAATATTAACAGTTCAAGTTTATTTTTTGCTTTGTGAAAAGTTCCTGTGCTTATCAAGACTGCATATAATAGGCAATGTTGTGGAATAATATTTGAAGTTTGCAGTTATTTATTCCTATTGATTTGCAGCAGCTTTTTTGGTCTTTAATATCACTTGATTCTTTTTGTAAAAACCTTCATTTTCATTTTTCACTTTTTTCTTTCCTTTAATGAAAAGCATTCTGGTGTTATAGGGAACAATGCAGAAACTCATTCATACCAACTGTGATCAGATTGTATAATTAATGTGTTATTAGATGAATTATGTCGAATTTTAATCGCATTGATGCTGTAGATATAGACTAGTGTCTACTCGTTGCTTGAAACTTTATGGATGGCAGTATGGATGTAACTTTATTAGGCAAGGCAAGTTTATTTAAATAGCACAATTCATAGACAATTGTATGTCAAAGTGCTTCACATAAACAAGAATAAAAGAAAAAAAAATTAACAGCAGATTAAAAAGTGTTAAAACCCATTTTAAAAGAATAAAAATGTAGAGAAAGACAAAATAGTGTGATCTGTTGGACGTAGCAAAGTGCTCATTCAGAATAGAGCACAGCTAAACAGATGTGTTTTTTAGTCTTGATTTGAATGCGCCTAATGTTGGAGCACATCTGATCATTTCTGAAAGCTGATTCCAGCAGTGGGGGGCACAATTGCTGGAGGCAGATGCATCCTGTTATGACTAATCCCTTAGTATTTCTAATTTACTTGATACTAATGCTCTTAGTAAACTGTTTGTATTTAGTGAGCATATCTGTCAGGTATTGAGATCCTAGGCCATTTAGTGATTTATAAACAAGTAATAATACTTTCAAATCCATTCTGAATGTAACTGGGAGCCAGTGTAAAGACCTGAGGACAGGTGTGATGTGCTCTAATTTTCTGGTTCTGGTCAGAATCCTGTCAGCAGCATTCTGGACGAGATGCAACTGTCTGACTGTCTTTTTGGGAAGGCCAGTGAGGAGTTCATTACAGTAATCCACCCTGCTGGTCATGAAAGCATGAACATTTCCTCACTGGAAACAGAGCATCTAATTCTTGCAATGTTTTTGAGATGATAGTATGCTGATTTGGTTACTGCTTTAAAATGACTACTGAAACTCATATCTGACTTCTGTATCACATTCTTGGCCTTTTTTTTTGTTGTTTGACCCCTAGAGACAAGGTACACATTATTATTATTATTATTATTATTATTATTATTATTATGATTATTATTATTATTGCCTTAATATTTATGTTTTGATAATAATTTTTTTTTATAATTATATTATTTTATTTTATTTATTTTAGACTATGGTGAGCTCTGCTGTGACGTGAATTTCCCCTTGAAATTAATAGTCTAAACAAACAAACAAACAAACAAACAAAAGAACAGCTTTAATTTGTGCTAATATTTGTAATATTTTAACAAAAAGTCACTATTGCTTAATGTAATTGCAGTATAAATGTTGTAATTTCTTTTAAAAATTTATCTTACTGACCCCAATCTTAAATTTTTTTAAGTGAATATAATTTAAACGCTGATATTTCCATAAATGACCCAAGAAACAAATACGAAACTTTAAGGAAACAACAATCACAAAACAATGTGATTCAAAATATGAGTCAAATATAAACCTGGCCACTCGCTTTATTTTGGATTGTGTTATGTGTGGTCATTTTAATTAGTCTCTGCAGTATAATATCCAGCGTGTTATTTTAGCTGTTAGTGTGCGTGTGTGTGTGCATGTCTGTGTGTGTGTATGCGTAAATATGTTTACTGTGCACATAATTCCATCAATGTGCTGTTTCTGCAAAAGAATATTTGTCCTGGCTGTTTGTCCTTTCTCTCTGTCTGCCTCAGTGATGGAAGAGAGTCTCAAACCACAGTGCGGTAGACGTGTGTAAGTGTGTGCGGTGAGTGTGTGAGTGCTCTGCTCACACAGTAGAATGCCTAAAAATAGCTCACATGCTCTCTGTTTGTCCCCTTACCCTCCAGCTCTTGGTTTATTAGTCACACACACACACAAAAACACACACACACACAGACACACATAGTCAGACTGGCACACAGTAGGTTTGGATTGACAGATGATCGTCATCACATGCATTACGTCTATGCAAAAGCACACACGTAATTGGTTTTTTATCATGTCAGGGACTTTTACTTCTGTTTTATACTGAGATAATGATATTTTGTATCCCTTGGACATTTCTGTTGCTCAACCTCTTTTGCATTTTCATTAGAATGTTATTTATTATGTTTATTAAGTCGTTTTCCACAGTGCCTGGATATTTAGCCTTCACAATGAATAAAAAACAGAAGCGCACACATACACATCCCATAATGCTGCGGCCACATTTAGATTAGGTTTCACTTCAGGATACCTTAGAGACATGAAAACTGTTGTGTTGCATAATACACATCGTTTTACATGAACACACACACACACACACACACACACACACACACACACACACACGAGTGCACACATACACAAACTCAGGCAGCCAGACATGGAAACTTTGAGTGTGCTGGCCTAGTATTTATATAAATAGAAACCATGCATAGAGAATATGACATGATCAATGGCAGTTTATCTGAATTCTCACAAGTAATTTGCTTGCACAGTAAAAACACACATTTGTCAATCTAAAAGTGTGTCGTTTTGCTTACTGTACATTATGTGCGGTATGTAATTCACTAATTAACATAGTAAAACAACATAACTATATGTCATTTAAAAGTTTTAAAAATGTTTATGCTTATGTACACTGCATTAATATCATTAGAATACTTATAAAAATAGTACAAATAGAAATTAGCTACTTTTATTTTAATGTTATTTGATTTCTTTTATAGCAAAGCACACACATTAAACCAGTCATTCGTTTATTTTCCTTCAGCTTAGTCTCTATTTCAGAGGTTGACACAGCAGAATGAATCGCCAATTTATCCAGCATATGTTTTACGCATCGGATGCCCTTCCGGCCGCAACCCATCACTGAGAAACACCCATACACTCACATTCACTACAAACAATTTTAGCTTACCCAATTCACCTATACCGCATGTCTTTGGACTTGTGGGGGAAACCGGAGCACCCGGAGGAAGCCCATGCGAACACAGGGAGAACATGCAAACTCCACACAGAAATGTCAACTGACCCAGCAGGGGCTCGAACCAGCGACTTTCTTGCTGTGAGGCGATTGTGCTACCCACTGCGCCACCATGACACCCCTGTATTTTGTTTAATGTTTATAAATGAGCAGGCTGATTAAAAACTTTCTCCAATTCCCCAAAAATTATTTCATTAGTTGCCATTAATTAGTTAATTACATTAGTAATTAATTTCAACATCTCATAATTATACATTACACACTTACTTTTTGAACTAGAAGAGCCCATAGCCACCCTTGCATGTACGGTGGCTAAAAGATGTTTTGTATTTTGTGAAACTTCAGTAGAGAAGATTAAATAGTCCCTTCAAAGACATAACAGAATGTTTGTTAAAATTTGGAAGCCCTTTTTTTCTTATGTTAAAACTCCAGACAGCTGGATCTAGACTCATCACCCTTGCTAGCTCTTGACCTGGGGTCACCAAACTTGTTCCTGGAGGGCCGGTGTCCTGCAGATTTTAGCTCCAACCCTAATCAAACACACCTGAACAAGCTAACCAAGGTCTTACTAGGTATACTTGAAACAATCAGGCAGGTGTTTTGAGGCAAGTTGGAGCTAAACCCTACATGGACACCAGCCCTCCAGGACTGAGATTGATGACCCCTGCTCTTGACTATTATAATACATCAGTTTGTAATCTTTCATTACTTAAATTACATTGCATAAATGTAGACAACTGCCCCACATTTAGTTGTGTGTAATTGGATTTTATTTAATTTAAATTTATTTATTTTTTGTATTTATATATATTTTTATTATTATTTCTATAAGGGTTGTTTGATATGTTTGTAAAATGTAAAAATGTTAACTAAATTATACATAAAAAGTAATTAATTTCAATGCTCTCAATCCATAAATTTAGCATTTTAAAGTGAAACTCCAAAAAATGCATACAGAATAAGGTCAACTGCAAAAGTAAAGCATTTCATTACTGATTTCTCACTGTGTGTTTTAGTAAATCTGGTCCTTTTATGTTAAAAAATTTTGATTTCCACAGATTTTGTAAAATGTCATTTGACGTAACTCACAAAAAAACGAATATTTCAGAATAAATAATGATGTAAAGAATACTACATCGCTTAAAATATATAGTTTAGGCAAAAATATTGCTCCATTATTGCTGGTTCGAGTCTCGACTGGGTCAATTACTGATTCTGTGTGGAGTTTGCATCTTCTCCCCATGTTAGTGTGGGTTTCCTCCGGTTGCTCCGGTTTCTCCCAGAAGTCCAAAGATATGCGGTACAGGTGAATTGGGTAAGCTAAATTGTCCGTAGTGTATGTTTGTGAATGAGAGTGTATGGGTGTTTGCCAGTGATGGGTTGCAGCTGGAAGGGCATCCGCTGCGTAACGCATATGCTGGATTAGTTGGCAGTTCATACCACTGTGGTGACCTCTGATTAATAAAGGGACTAAGCTGACAAGAAAATGAATGAATGAATGCTTTAAATGGTGAAATAGATGAAGACTGTCGTGATTGTCATGAACAGTTTTTGTCTTGTGTTGAGATGGACTGATTGGTTGTGATATTTTGTTTGACAGAAATTCCACCCTCTCATTGGTCAGTCATGCATGGGAGGCCTGTCGGTGGTGGAGTTCATCTCTGACAGACAGCTGGAGTTTTACACAGAAAAGGAGGAGCTCCAGCCGTTTAAGGTGTGCACAAAAAGTTATTATTATTCACATTTGTGTGTGTATGTGTTGTTGTTGTTGTTTTGTATTTTGTATGCTTGACATTCATTGTATTGAAATTATACTTCATGTAAACCAGTGGTCACCAAACTTGTTCCTGGAGGGCTGGTGTCCTTCAGATTTTAGCTCCAACCCTAATCAAACGCACCTAAACAAGCTAATCAAGGACTTACTAGGTATACTTGAAACACCCAGTCAGGTGTGTTAAAGCAAGTTGGAGCTAAACCCTGCAGGGACACCAGCCCTTCCGGACTGTGATTGGTGAGCTCTGATGTAAACAAAAAAAATATTCAAATGCAAAATATATTGCTAGATTTCTTTGTAATTCTCTGTGTGAAATCATTATCTCTTGGGCTTTTGGTATTCTGGCATATGTTAGCAACTAAAAATGTTAATATAAGAATAAAAATCATCACTGCAATATATAAAAAAAGACAAAATTTACTAAAATTTTTGATTGCATTGGCAAAGTTTACATTTTAAAATATAATCCATTTACCCTTTTCTCATAGCTTATGTAAAAAAAATCATATAGTGGATTTTATTTAGCACCAACAGCACCATATTTAATAAACTTCCATGCTCTGTGTCTCTCTCTCTTGCTCGAGGTGTTAGATTTTTTGCTGAAGATGTGATCTGTGTCGCTGCTTTCTCAGACCTCCTCATAAACGTGTGAAATATGATGACATTTCCCAGTCATTACTGGTTTAATTAGTCTATGTGTTTGTAGTGTCTGAGTGCTTGTGAGAGAGCCTTTAGGAGTGTATGCCCCAGACAGTCTGTTTAATTGCAAATTATCATTACTTTCGATGGCAATGGGAAAAAAAGTGATAAAACTTGAGATGAGATTTATATTTGCAAAATGGGTGGAAGTCAATTGAAACATTGCTTTCCAAGGGAAACACTGTGCAAAACAGCGCCACGATGTAAATGCAGGATTATAGATTTTTGAAATGCAATATTTATATAAGTTACAAAAAGAGCAAGATGTTTATATAGACAGTTGTCAGTATTTTACAGGGTTTATTGTGGATGTTCTGTCTAGTAGAGCACAGACCTTTTTACACTTGAAATAGCTTGAAAAATAACATTTGTTTAGAAATGTTTCACATTGCTCACAATTTACCTGAGGTTAAAAACAAATCTTTTGCAGTAATTCACTGATATTTAACTCTGTGTGGTCCTAAAAGGGTTAACATTTTTATTTGTGTATATATACATTCACCAAACACTTTATTAGGTAGACCTTATTAGCCTTCACAACTGCCTTAATCCTTTGTGGCATAGATTCAACAAAGTACTGTTAAGATTCCTCAGAGACTTTGGTTCGTATTGACATGACAGCATCACACAGTTGCTGCAGATTTGCCGCAAGCACCTTCATGATGCCAATCTCCCGTTCCACCACATTCCAAAGGTGCTATATTGGATTGAGATCTGGTAACTGTGGAGGCCATTTGAGTACATTGAACTTAACGCCATGTTCAAGAAACCAGTCTGAGATGATTTTCTGTAAACCCTAGAGATGGTTGTGTGTTAAAATCCCAGGAGATCAGCAGTTTCTGAAATACTCAGACCAGCCTGTCTGAAACCAACAACCATGCCACGGTTAAAGTCACTTGAATCACCTTTCTTCCCCATTCTGATGCTCGGTTTGAACTGCAGCAGATCGTCTTGACTATGTCTACATGCGTAAATGCATTAAGTTGCTGCCATGTGATTGGCTGATTAGAAATTTGCATCAACTGAATATTTGAATCTCGAGGGTGTGATGTTCACTACAGTAGAGTAGTTTATTCAGCAAATGCGTTTCCATCTCCCATTATTCACATGAACTTATTTCACACAAGTCCAATAGCACCTCTAGTGAACACAAGTATTTTTGCTAATTAGATTTTTATTTGAAATTGAGTACATGGGATTAAGTACATTGAGTAATATATTTCATAGAAATATTTAGCTCTTCAGTATGAATGAGAATCACATGAGAAAAGTTTCCCCCACAAGTCCAAAGATATGTGGTACAGGTGAATTGGGTAACTAAATTGTCCGTAGTGTATGTGTAGATGAGAATGTATAGGTGTTTCCCAGTGATGGGTTGCAGCTGGAGGGGCATCCGCTGTGTAAACCATTTGCTGGATAAGTTGGTGGTTCATTCCGCTGTGGCGACCCCAGATTAATAAAGGGACTAAGCCAAAAAGAAAATGAATGAATGTGTTAGCCGTGTTTCCATTCTAACTTGAAGCAAATTAATTCTCAAAGTTTGCAAAAAAAATGCTAATTAGGTGCATTTCCATCAAGTTGTTAGAGCGGCTTACTGTAGTATTGGTAACCTAGCAACCAACAGTCCACAAGGCAAGCATAATTGAGTCTCGAGTGTGTGATGTTCGCTACAATAGAGTAGTTTATTCAGCAAATGCCTTTTCGTCTCCCATTATTCGCATTATTAACCCTTTTCACACAAGTCCATAACCACTTTGAGTGAACAAATCTTTTTGGGAATTAGATTTTTATTTTTTTATGTCATACTTCAGAATGCTCATTAACATAAGGGACCACAGCTGTTGATCAGCAGAACGCAGCACATGACCTCTTAGTTTCTCAGTGAAAACGGGCTATAAGCATTGTGTATTTTCATATTATATATTAGTCTTCTTAATTTTTATTAAATTAGTCAATTAGCCAATCAGTTTGATCAATTTATCAATTTGTCTTCTTGCAATTAATTGCTGAAGGATTTATAATGATATTTTAGTATGATCACAATATTTACCTAAACTGCAAAAAGCTAAAATATTGTATATACAAATAGTAAACAAATGTTTAGTTAAATTCAAATGCATGGATGATAAAATACAATAAGAAGCACTTTACAATTTACATAAGTCTCATTAGTAAACATTAGTTTAAAACATTCAAATGAACAGTTAGAAATAGTCATATTATAACATGTTAAAATTAATTACAAATATATATCAGATTTGTATTACTTATTAACTCAATTTACTAAAATGATTGCAACTTTTGATTTTAATGTGTTATTAGGAATTAACTAAGAAATGAACATCACCTAAAATGGTAAAGTGCTTTTGTAATCATCATTACATTGGCTTTAAATTAACTGATGTTAAATGGACCCTTGCTGTACATAGTTAATTAATAAAGGACCTATAAATCGTCACTGCATTTTTTTGTTGTAGGCCACAATAACACATGAAAATGTGAATGTTTTAAAAGTAAATCACCTATAAGTGTACAAAAATGTGATGCTATTATGAACACTACTGCCAGGACAATATGAATATTGTTAAAAGGCACTCTAGAAGATTAAATAATCATAAATATTAATAATAATAATTATTATTATTATTATATATTGTATAATGTTATATTATTATAATATAACAGTACTTTGAAGTGCTCACAATATCAATATTGTGAATGTTCATTATCACAATATATTGAGTTATTTAATATCAGCATATGTCTATTGTCAATGTTTAAATGGTAAATTGTCTTTTCACAGCATACAGGAAAAATCTAAAGCATTTCTTTTACTTTGAAAGCGTCTAAAACACTGTAAAATATTGTTTTTCGTCACATTTTAGTATCGGTAAAGCTCGCTTAGAAATTTAACCGAGAAGGTAGTAAAAGATTATCAGGTATTTTATACAGTTAAACACCCTCAATAGTGAGCTGTACTGAGCTGTACCATGCAGTGGAAAAAGCACCATAAATTACAACTGTGAAACATTTCATTTTTACTCAAGGTTAAAAGCAGTGTTTACAATTATGATAACCCAGTGTTGGGCACAGTGTCAAAAGCCCTTATGTCTGTTAAGATGTTTTATAGTGTACAAAATTATCCAAACATTAAAAAAACTAAAAGAGGATAAATCTCTTATTTGCATTGCATTTATTCATTAAACAATGGCTCAAAGGCTCAAAAGCTTTTTTTTTTCGATCACTGGTCAATTTTAAGCATCCTAGCTAAATAAATGTATTTATTTTAAATACAAGGTGATTCAAAAAGTATACCACAACTTTGAAAATCTGTATTTAATCAAAGAAACATGATGAAACCTTGGGTAAATAATCAATGTGAAGAGTAGTTAAAGTTTTTTTTTTCAGTAGAAAACAAGTTCATAGATGTTCAATATGACCACCTCCAGACACTCGAATGGCATCAACCTGGAAGTTGTGGTATTCTTTTTTAATTACCCTGTATAAATGTTCTTAATTGACAGTGAATGTGTTTAAAGTATTTGAATTTTTTTTTAATTTTACGAAATATTCTTTAGATTAGTAAAAAAATTATCTGCACACTAACGAAAAAGTAATAGATTTAAGAATATAATATAATGGTGTGTTCACACCAGACGCAGATGAAAAATCAAGTGTAAACGATTTACATGTTAAGTCAATGCAAAGACACTAATAGACATCCTGCTGTACTATCCGTGTGAATGAGGGGGCGCAAATTACACTACTTGCGAATGAAGTGGCACGAATTAAGCGTTTTGCACGTTTGACTCGCTCGAGTTGAAAAATCTAAACTTTAGCAGACATTCGCACTGCGTTAACCAATCAGGAGCTTGATCGTAAAAAGGTTGTGATTATGATGTAGTGCCAGTACAGTTGATAAACTCACAGAGCTGGGTGCACCTCTGAAAGGATCTAGTGCAGGGCGCTGAAGGAATCACACAGCACAGCTACTCTCACAATAAAATCCATGTTAGCCACTTAGCAACAAAACAAGAGTCATTGGGCAGACAGATGCCCTGCTCATGACGCGAATCTATTGTGAAGTAAATTTGATGCACAAATGAGACAAAATTGATGCGTGAATAAAGCAAGTAAACTCAAAATGTTCACGTGTCTATTTACATGTGAATAGCGCAATTTGTTTATGCAAGTCGTGTCTGGTGTGAACACCTCATTAAGGGTTAGGAATCAACTGTAAGGTACCAGAAAATGTTATTATATAGTGTAGCTGTGAATTAATCTTTCAGGACCTTTATTTGTAAGTTTATTGATTCCAAACTTTTGATAGTGTTGTGTACATTGAATAATATATATTTAATAGAAATATTGAGCCCTTGGTGGCACGGTGGCTTAGTGGTTAGCACTGTTGCCTCACAGCAAGAAGGTTGCTGGTTAGAGTCCCGGCTGAACCAGTTGGCATTTCTGTGTGGAATTTGCATGTTCTCCTCGTGTACGCGTGGGTTTCATCCGGGTGCTCCGGTTTTTCCCCACAGTCCAATGACTTGCGCTACACTTCAATTGGATGAACTAAATTGGCCATAGTGTATAAGTGTGTGTGAATGTGAGAGTGTATAGGTGTTTTCCAGTACTGGGTTGCAGCTGGAAGGGCATCCGCTGTGTAAAACATATGCTGCATAAGTTGGTGGTTCATTCTGTTGTGGTGACCCCTGATAAAAAAGGGACAAAGCCGAAGGAAAATGAATGGATGAATATTTAGCCCTTGAGTATAAATGAGAATCGCATAAGAAAAGTTACAATGATTATTGCATATTTGTACATTATCCTGCATGCCATGAATAAATAAGTGCAATCTAAAAAAAATATATGAAATTAAATTTTTTTACGTAATTATAATAGTAATCATTTTAAAAAGATGCATTTAAAATATTTAAACTTTGGTTCAGTATTGTGAGTGAAGAATTATCAAATAAAAAGCTGCTATTGAAAGAACACAGAGTATTTTCCCACTTAATTATATTCAGAAACTATATCAGCTTCAAAGTTTGTGGAACTGAAAAGAGCAGCTTGTCATATTTCCCTGCAACCTTGATGGTTTGAATGTTGTGTCTAAATAATAATGATCTATTAGTTTGTTCAGTGCAGAATAGAAATCGTTCCATAACCTTGTTTTTTTCTATAAATTTCACATTTTCAGATTGGATATTGCAGCACAGGCTGAAGTGGATTCTATTATAATATTCAGTATAGGTCTGGATTCCAGTGCTTTTTTTAGAGAGCGTTCTCCTATAGTGAATTCAGCCGTGTGTGTGTTTTTGTATAGGTTGTGTAATTAGCCGTAGACACGTGCTCATCACTCTTTACATACTCCTGCAGGCTGTGCTTGTTTATCATAATCACACTGAGCAATCATATAATTTAGTGCAGGAGGAGAAACGATGACACACACATACACACAGCACTGTAGCCCTCTGCGTAAAAGTGTTTACGTTTACTGTGAGCTGTGGAGAAGCACACACACATACACACACACACACAGCACTGCATCATTTCATCACTCCCGGTCTCTGATGCCTGTGGATGGATGATAAAAGAGAGACCCCCCTCTCTTTCATCTGAGTCTGTTTGTGTGTCTGTGTGTGTGGAGGCAGAACTGTGAAGCTGTGAGAAAAAACACAAACAGAGGGAGGGAAAGTGTTAGAGAGAGCTAGAGAGAGAGAGAGAGAGAGAGCGCGAGCGTCTGGATAAAACTCTGGCGCATGACACTGATGTGCTCTGAATGCTACAGTTCTGGAAATTCTAGGAGGGACAGCCTCAAAACCACATCTGCACTCTGATTCTGCGTTCTAGTCTAGTCTGTTTGGTTCTGTTTTGTTCTACTGTATTTCTGTTCTGTTTTGGTCCATTCTATTTCTGTGCTATTTCGTTTTTTCTGCTGTACGTGTCTATTTTATAGCACATGACTGGGTTTTTATTTTGTTATGTTTTATTAAATTATACTGTACCACACTGTATTTCATTGTAATACACTCTATTGGGTTTTATTGTATTCTACTGTACTGTATTTAAGTTAGTTCACAATTAAATCAAAACGCACTTGAATATCCGTTAAAAATGACCGTTTCTAGATAAAATTAATCAGTATGACGACAACGACTTTTGCTCCTTTTCACACTAATGATATTTACAGGGGTGAATAAACCCAGCAGACACACAACATCATAAGACTTTAATATTAGGTTAGATTTAGGTGGCCAGCATCAAAGAACAATAATATTATTTTGACGTCCAATAATGACATGAAATGACGTTGATATTTGGTTGATTTTAGGTTGTGATGGAAAGTGACCAAAATCCAACGTTGAGCCAACATCTTAAACCAACGTCATATTGACGTCAAATACTGACATTTATTTGTCAGGTATGGCAACCAAAATCCAACATCTGATAGACGTCATATTGGTAACTTCCACACAACGTCAAGCTGTAACATCATTAGACGTATATATTTGGTTGTTTTTAGGTTGCATTGGAAAGTGACCAAAATGCAACATCTGTCCAATGTTGGACATTGATGTCGGCCTGACATTGGGTGCTGATGTCAACATGATTTTCATTTCCAAACAAGACATCTCACAATGTTGCGGTATAACATCAATCTGACTTCAAGTTGATGTCCTGTGCCTGCTGGGAAGGATCATTTAAATGCAGTTCTTTTCAGAACACAAAATAAATACTAGAACACAATCTAACAATGTCTATCATTTGTAATCAAATAATTTTGCCTAACCGGTCTATTTCCATATGGACAACATTTCTGGCATGGCCAGTTTACACAGTAGTTCACCTGCTATTTGTAATGCAGAGTACTCTGGTTCGAGTCTGAAGAAGGATGGTTCCACAAAAGAGATAAAACCAATGTCAAATCAAGGTAAAACTGTGGTCGTCATGCAGTTTTCTTTTGAAAACACAATTGGTGGGGTTTAGGAAAGGGAACGTACAACAACTGAAACGTACAACAAAACACATAAAGTAAAATAATTCAGATTTTCTAAATGTAGACTGCACCCTCTAGTGGATTTGTTGTCTGAAATGTGCAACTAAGTGGACCTGGAGCAACGTATTTACAAAAAACACACAGGATGTAGTTGTGTATATCGATCAAGTCCTCAAAGGAACGGCATCATCTCTTCACAGGTCTTGGATCTGGAGCTAGATTCTATTCAAAGTCTGCCTTTTTTCATAGTTACTTTCTATTTATTCTATTTTATTGGTCCATCCTATTCAAGTCCATTCTAAATCTGAGCAACTCTTTTACTCTGTTCTTCTCTTTTTTTCTCCAATCCTCTCTATTCTATCATATTGCAGTCTACTCTGTCTCCTATTTTTCATACATACTTTACTCAATTCCATTAATAGTCATTTTTTCAAGTTCATGCTATTTCTATGCAACTGTACCCTTCTATTTATACCTGTACTTGCATGCCACTTAAATGTGTTTATTTATTGTGCTCTTTTCTATGCTCTTATTTTCCTCTCCATTCTGTCTATTCTGTTCTACCCCACTCAGCTTAGTTCTATTTCATTTTAATGTACTTAACTGTGCCTATTCTATTCGGTTCTAAAGTCTGTTCTTGTACTCCATTACCCCCCACCCACCCACACACATCCATATCTATTCTATTTAATTCTATTCATCTAATGTCCATCATGCTTGATAATATTCTGCTCTGATCAGTTTTCACCCACTATATTCTATTCTGTTGTACAGTATTCTATCCTGAGGTATTTGAGTTAATACTGAATCTGTGCAGCTATACTGTATGTTCAATACATTTTTGCTGTAGACTCCACTCATATGCGCTTATATACTTAATTTCCCCTATAAACTACTCTGCTCTTTTCCATTCTATTGTGCTTTAACCCACACTCAACTTCTTTTTACTGTATTATATTCTCCACTCGTCTATTTTCTTCTACTGTACTCTATTTTGTCCTGTCTTGCTATTCTGTGCTACCCTCCGCTCTGTTCTATTCTAATCTACTGTACTCCGCTCTACTCTTTTTCCAGTTTTACCCCGTCCTGCTGTTCTCCTGTTCTACTTTTAGATCAGCAGTCGTACTCCGCTGTTCTATTCTATTCCTTTCATGTTAAACTTTACTCTTTGCTCTATTTACTACACAGTGTTTCTCTCCACTGCTCTGTTGCCCACTGTTCTGAATGTTGAGCTCTGAGACGTGAGTGAATTACAGAGCAGAGAGAGGGAGATAAAGGTGGAGAGAATGTGTGAGAGAAATCTATCAGGGAAAATGGAGCATGGACAGAGGACTGTGTGTATTTATTGCTGTTTCCTTGACAACTCAAAGCTG
>CAIGQZ010032689.1:949090-970913 GCA_903798205.1 Danio tinwini
TATATTTAAAGGAACCTTTATCTTCTTAATGTAAAATTAGATGCAATAAATTCACAAATAAAAGTTCACTAACTTTTAAAAATAACTAACTATGTACAGTTAATTAGCTATTTAACAACATTAATTATCATTTTTTGTGATAAGATTTTAATATAAATAACAAAAAACATTTGAACAAATTTAATTCACAATCAATCAAACTAATCCCTATTTTTCCATACGAATTGAATAATTGCTGTTTGTGAATTGGCGGCCGTTACTTTTTACTGGGAGATAGCTGTGTTTTATTGGTAGTATTAGTTCAACTTTTTTTTTCCCCAAACTTTTCTCAAAATTCTCACTCTTGCACTCGATCACAGCTCTACTATGATCGCTGGAAGGCAGTGTCTTTTGAACCGCTTACACCTCGAGCATGTGCAGTACGGAAGGAATGTTCCACTATTCATGGGGGACCCCAGTTTTAAAAAAGAAGTAATTTTAACAGTTATAGACAGATTTTACAACATACGATAGAAAATGTATAAAAGAGCCATATGAATTATATAGGCTTCTTGGCATTGGTCAGGGCCCCCTAATTCCCAGGGGACCTACGTGGCTGCTTACCTCGCTTATTGGTTAAGTCCGCCCCTACCTCAATCCTTTTTGATTTTTTTCTTTCTATTGATTTTCAAATAAGTTTGACTTTGACTCTTTGATTCTGTTGTTCTATTGACTCTTTACAATAACCCTGATATGAAATAAGAGAAACATCTGTCTTAAATGAAATTATGACAAGTCTTTTATATAGCTGTTATGTTCCATGACTTGATATTTAGCTAAAGCTTTAGAAATATTCCTCAAATCTCTTCTCACCATGACCTGTAAAATAACCCAGTCCAGAAACAGCAGAGTGATGTCCATCAATCACATGTGAGATTCCTCTTCTATTAAAAAACATAATAATAATATTTACAGTAACTTTTTTTGTTTGCGTCTTAAAGATTTATTTGTGTTCTTTAATCATACTTTGTAGGAAACAGTGTATTCATTCAGAGAAGTTGTTTGACTTCCTGAAGGATATGGCAGATCAGGCCTCTACCTCATCAACATCAGAAACATGCAAAACAAAGGGCAAATGGCAGTCCCACAGGTACAATATCATTCATCAGAATGCACATTATGTCCTGGAAATAAATACAAGTAAGCCATACAATCAGTCAATGTGATGGAATTCTCGTCCCGTAGGAGACGATGGCAAAGTGTGTCCATCAAAGCCAGGTCACCCGAGCGAGAGGAGCCACCTCAGAAAACTGCCAGTGATCTGGTCATCAACACTGATTCCTCCAGTGTAAGTGACTCAAATTCAAAGGTGCTGTATGTAAGTTTTTGACTCTTCTAAAGCATAAAAATACTATAATATATGTGCAGATATTTAAGAAACATCTTAAATGAACATACTTGTTTAAATGGAAAAACAATGCTGAAGTCAGATATTCTGCTTTAAAAAAGTTTTTTTCTGTGCCGCAACGCTGTCTTTGTTAAGGTAAATTTAACCTGCAGAATGCCGTTTTAGCCAATTATAATTCAGCACCCCGGGTTGCCTTGTTGGAAAACAGTTTTTTTGCATTTATTCATTCAGAAAGGCTCTGAAAGCTTGTGTCCGTGACCGAAATAGACAGTATCAGACGTCAAAATGAGAGTTTCAATTCCACATGAGGTTATTAATTAGCAAATAATATAAACATTACGAGCGCAAACATTAGGTGAGCAGGTTACATTGTAACCGCGTGTCATAACAACACGCTTTGTGACGAGATACGCAGTGATGAGCAGTTTGGCTGTTTGCACCAGACGAAACACGACAGAAATTTAAATACAGCCTTTCAGAAGCACAGAATAAGCAGTCACTCACGAAACTGTAAGGTTTTTAATCTATTTAATACATATTAACCCCCTTTAACATCATTAAATGTAGATGCTGAATCACTCATATGTGTTTAGTTCTAAAGTTCATTTTTATTTCAAACGGTTTATTGTATTTTCAAGATCTGAGGTGAACTATTTGCTGTTGCTTTCAGTATATGTCAATAAATATCATGTAAAATGGCATTCAAACTCATATTGTTAGCATTTAGCACTGAATAAAGCACATGAGGTTTACCTGAGGTGATTACTGTCATAGGTTTCTGTTGTTCGTAGAAATAGAAGCCGTTTCTAATATATCAATTTGAGGTGATGGTTTTGACAAAAACTCCTTTTAATATGGAAAATATTCTCTCTATCGCGTGTCGTTGCTTTTATTTAGAACACAGTTTAAATCACTCGCTCCTGTACACAATCTGGCATCCCCGCGCTTGCGTTTGTTTTGATCCTGGAGTGCAATACTTTGTTAAACCACTGGGTGTCAAACTTACATACTGCACCTTTAAGTTAGTATAATGCTGATGGAACATAATTCTGATTTTTTTTAAATCTTGTTTCAGAAAGTAAGTAAATTAAGTGAATGAGCTTATTTTTTTGTAAACATGTTAAATCGGTTCTCAAATACACAGATTCATTCCTTTAACTGATTCACATAGATTTAATTGTAAATTGGACTTGCGCAATTGGATCTGTTCTCAAGTTAGCAGCTCAACAGTTCATAGAGCAATAAATAATAACTTGGCTTCAAGTTGATCATTTGAATTGATTTTCCGATGAATCATGTTGAACTGCATCCCAATCATCAAAAATACTGCAGAAGACCCGCATGGACCCAAGATTCTTACAGAAATCAGTCAAGTTTGGTGAAGGAAAAAATCACAGTTTGGGGTTACATTCAGTATGGGGGTTTGCGAGAGATCTGCAGAGTGGATGGCAACATCAACAGCCTGAGGTATCAATAATTTGTGTTGCTCATTACATTACAAACCACAAGAGAGGGCAAATTCTTCAGCAGAATAGCGCTCCTCATACTTCAGCCTCCACATCAAAGTTCCTGAAAGCTAAGAAGGTCAAGGTGCTCCAGAGTTGGCCAGCCCAGTCACCAGGCATGAACATTATTGAGCATGTCTGGGGTAAGACGAAGGGGAAAGCATTGAAGATGAATCCAAAGAATCTTGATAAGCTCTGGGAGTCCTGCAAGAACGCTTTCTTTGCCATTCCAGATGACTTTATTATTAAGTTATTTGAGCCATTGCAAATGTATAGATATAGTCCTCCAAGCTCATGGGTCAAGCTCAACTGCACCATGACAAGACTTTTGTCTAAGCAAAGTGTGACCTTACTGTTCTAATTAAATCATTAAAAATCAAGGCATGATCATATTTTATTTTTGGTCAAATAAGTGTAATCTAGAGCCCTTTGCCTTTTATTTAAGCCACTTCTGATACCAAATGATCAACTAGAAGTCAATTTATTATTTGGTGTTCCTAAAACTTGGATAGACCACAATACTTTTGTCAGGTAGTGTATGTGAAAAACAATTTTAGTTAGCTAGTATGTCCAAATTCATCGCATTTTCAAAACAAATAAATAAATTGTTTTTCGCAGTTCAGGAGATGAATGTATTGTTTTCATTATGTTTTTTAGGAGTCTGAGCTGTTCATCTGCTTGGAAACCCATTCACCTTGACTGGGCTTTTGAAAAGGTGAGATTCATACCAATGTTTCTACTCATGTTCATGTTCATGTTATAACCTTTTATTTTATTCTTATTTAAGTTTCACAAGATCCGACAATCTCTTTCACTGAAAACTGCAGTATCATTTATGAAGACCCAACATCTTTTTTTGGGGAGGGTGTTATTGTTATCCTGACATATATATTTAATTTTTAATTTGTGAAATTGCTCTGTTGTGGTGTTATGTTTGCCATGAAGTTAACCATATATATTTGTTTTTCTAGTTTTAAATTCCGATAAGGAATCTATTGTTTATAATATTTTCTTCAGTTGGATTCATGATTAAAACTGTAGTTTGAACCTCCTATTGTTTATAAGCTGTGACTTATATATAATAATAATAATATATAAAAAGGTATAAATATATAAATAATATATAAAAAGGTAAATATTTATCATCTTTAAATGCATGTTTCCATTTTTCACAGTAGGATACCCAGGGTTCTTAAAGCCAGTTGTATATTTTATAGTGAATATTCTTATCTATAAAGCACATTTTAAGATGTAGATATTACACTATTATATAAATGTGCCTTTTCTACTCTTAACTCAACTACTGTGATGAAAGACAAATGAGATGTAGTTAAAAATGTTACACGAACTGTTACAGGGCGATGTCTGAATAAAATATCTGAGGATGATGTTTCAAAGGTACTTTTATTTGAAGGAAATTATGTTCTTTGCCTGGTCACAAAAAAAGTGTGTGCCGAAAATGTACAAGGAAATAAATAAAACTCATCAGGATCATATTTTCAGGGGCAATATATCCCGCATTTTCTTGGGTTACTAAATGACTTGTGGTTCCCTTTTCAAGCATTTCAAACATGTCAGCAGCTAAAAATACAGTACTTGCAGTCATACAAAGCAGTGATCTAAAAAATAACCAGTTGTGCATTTTATATGACTTCCTTTTTAATGTAGTCACAAAAGAAACATCTTGTAGTTTTCTTGAGCAATATAAATGGCTATGAATAAAAATCACATGATCATAATACTATAAGATGTGGTGACAAAAGTACATAAGTAATAATTTGATTTCCATTAGAAAGAAACATTAACCGAGTGCTCTGAAATCTCTCTTTATTATTGTTCCTTCTCCAAACATCCAATCTTTTCATAACTCTGAGACCATTTCCAAAAGCCAGCCAGTGCATAAAAGGCACCGTTCGACCCTCACAGAACAGGACGGGAGTGCAGTCATGCTAAAACAAGTAGACTATATTACACACATACACAGATATGACTCACGTCCCCTCTTTAACACTCTTTTCAGTTCTGATTTCCAATTCTCTTTTTTTATAATAACTGTAAACATCAAAATCATCCATATAACGTGATAAGAGCAATGTGATGTTGCTTGCTGTTTCAGTAGTCACATTCAGATCCTCTGTTTTTGTAGGTGGAGCCAAATGAAGAGAAATAAAAACAGTTAAAGAAAGAGCCAAAAAAAAAAAAAACCCAACAAGAATTCTGCGAGGCTGCTACATCCTGTGTTCAGCAGAGTCGTGCGCCATAGCCAAATGTCTGTTTTATAGCGTGGCAGTAGTACCTCTGCCATCCGTCTCGTGTTCGCTCCTCTTCGCTCTCGGGAACTCCTCGACAATCCACCTTTAGCTCTGTCTCATTACCCTTGTCTGTGAAAGTCAATGTCACCGTCGCATAGTGCTCTAAGATGAGAAACAGATAGATGAGGTAAACATCGAGCAGTAAACAGGAAAACACTAATAATACAGCTAGGACTTGGCGATATGACAAATCTCATATCTCGATACATATATACATATATATATATATATATATATATATATAAATAATCACAATACAGTACCATTTCAGTCAATTAAATCAATTGATATTATATACTGTATATTTATATACAGTGCATCTGGAATGTATTCATAGCGCTTCACTTTTTTCACATTTTTCTTTGTTACAGCCTTATTTAAAAATGGATTAAATTCATTTGTTTGCTCAAAATTCTACACACATTACCCCATAATGACAATGTGAAAAAAGATTTGTTGAAATTGTTGCAAATTTATTAAAAATAAGAATACATAAGTATTCACAGCCTTTGCTCAATACTTTGTTGATGCACCTTTGGCAGCAATTACAGTCTCAAGTCTTTTTGAATATGATGCCACAAGCTTGGCGCACCTGTCTTTGGGAACTTTTGCCAATTCCTCTCAGGTTGGATGGGAAACGACGGTGTACAGCCATTTTCAGATCTCACCAGAGATGTTTAATATGATTTAGGTCTAGGCTCTGGCTGGGCCATTAAAGGACATTCACAGAGATGATGTGAAGCCACTCCATTGATATTTTGGTGGTGTGCTTTGGGTCACTGTCCTGCTGAAAGATGAACCGTCGCCCCAGTCATAGGTCAAGAGCACTCTGAAGCAGGTTTTCATTCAGGATGTCTCTGTACATTGCTGCTTTCAAATTTCCTGACTAGTCTTCCAGTTCCTGCTGCTGAAAAACATCCCCACAGCATGATGCTGCCACCACAATGCTTCACTATAGGGATGGTATTAGCCTGGTGATAAGCGGTGCCTGGTTTTCTCCAAATGTAATGCCTGGCATTCACTCCAAAGACTTCAATTTTAGTCTCATCAGACCAGAGAATTTTGTTTCTTATGGTCTGAGAGTTCTTCAGATGCCTTTTGGCAAATTCCAGGCGGGGAGTGGCTTCCGTCTGGCCACTCTACCATACAGGCCTGATTGGTGGATTGCTGCACAGATGGTTGTCCTTCTGTAAGTTTGGAGTGACCATTGGGTTATTGATCACCTCCCTGACTTAGGCCCTTCTCCCCCGATCACTCAGCTTAGATGGGCGGCCAGCGCTAGGAAGAGTCCTGGTGATTCCAAACGTCTTCCACTTACGGATGATGGAGGCCACTGTGCTCATTGGAACTTTCAGAGCAGCATAATTTTTTCTGTAACCTTCCCCAGCCTCGAGACAATCCTGTCTGAGGTCCACAAACAAATCCTTTGTCTTCATGCTTGGTTTGTTCTTTGACATGCACTGTCAACCTTGGGACCTTATAGAGACAGGTGTATGCCTTTTCAAATCATGTCCAATCAATTGAATTTACCACAGGTGAACTCCATTAAGCTGCTGAAACATCTCAAGAATGATCATTGGAAACAAAATGTACCTGAGCTCAATTTAGCTTCACGGCAAAGGCTGTGATATATAAATATAAATACTTATGTTTTTTATTTTTAATAAATTTGCAACAATTTCAAAAAACTCTTTTTTCACATTGTCATTATGGGGTATTGAGTGTAGAATTTTGAGGAAATAAATGAAGTTAATCCATTTTGGAATAAGGCTGTAACTTAAAAAAATTATGGAAAAAGTGAAGCGCTATGAATACTTTACGGATGCACTGTATATATACACATTTATTTTTTACGTTTTAAAGCACATAATAAAACACTTTTCACAAATGATTACAGAAGGGTATTGCACAAAAGTGGAATTAAGAAAGCCAGAATAAAAGAAAAAGCTCAAGTTGACCTAGTTTAATCGGGTCCTCCTAGCTTAGTCCGTTGCACATTTGCCGATCACGGATAAGAACAAGCCACTATGTCAAGCCTGATGTCTATAGCCAGGATAAGAGCACATTCAAGCATTTGTTAACAGACCACAGGATCGACTACAGAATCAATGATGCAAGTATGGATAAAAGCTGATGTGAGCCAATCAGGTAACGAGTTGAAAAACGCCTCTTTCACCAATCAGGGAACTCCCATCACTTTCATTTAGAGAACAGAAACATATGAGGATGCGTATTAACAAATTAAATGGTTCACTTTGAAGATAATGTCAAACACTTAACTTTACCCAACATTGCATATCTATTTCATCTGTTTAGTTTAATCAAGTTTATTTAATCTTCATCTATGATCGTTTATAAATCGCTTTTATTTAGAAATTCTTTCCTAATTGCATCTATTTAATCTATTATATGAGGTTTTATCATCAAAAAATATATAATTATATATGTAAAATATAAAATAGTTGACTTTGTAGTTTGTAATTTATTTTTTGCAATATTTCATTTAAATTTAAATGTATTATCTTTCTATACCTAAAGATGTTAGGTGAGCAAAGGTATATTTTAATGAATATAACTGTTAACTAAAAGGGTTTTGTTTAAGTGCACCAAAAATATTTTCTATATTTGCTGAGAAATAAATAAAAATATAAATTTTTAAAAGGGCTGTACTGATTTATGCTGAGCACTGTGGCCTATATGTATTTTTTCTCTCATCATTCATTCTATTTTATATATCTTGTCTATATCTCCCCATGTTTAAATGTGAAATGGATATAAATGAACATTTACGAAATGATTGCTAATAAAATTTAACATTTTTAGTTCTAATAGTCGGAAAATATATGTAAATAGCCAAGAGCATGGAGTGACTGTAAATCACATTAATTTCTAGTAGCATTGACAAGGAAACTAACATATAGATCACTAGGATTAATCTTAGCCTGGTTGTTAGCCTGCTCTGGAGCATATGAGATCGACGATCGCGACTGCTGTAGTTATTCCAGTTGTGATATTTTTTGCCATTTATCTTCAGTAAATCATGGAAGGCAATGATATCATGTTCTCATAACAATATAATGTGGCAATAAGATTGTAATTGTACTGTGCATTTACACAGTGGCCATATTCATCTATGTAAACACACGAAAACAACATTAACATTATACAAGACCCTGTAAAAAGGTCATTCCCAGCCACTAGACTTTTCTGACAGGGTATTCGAGTGTGAGATGTGAAAGTATGTTGTGGGACTACTATACAGAAGTTATTATTAGGGATTATAGATCGCGAAATTTAGCAGTTTTTATTTTAGCGTTTTTTTTAAAGCATGACGGTAAAAACATTTTTAAAACATGAACGCGGTTATGAATATATTAAAACATATGCTTATTTGTAGTAAAAATTTGTATTAATGACAAAAAAATATATACCAATTTGTGCATCTCTTTACTTTGTGTGCAGACATGCTGCTGTTGTAGCTGGTGTATTCTGCGAAATATTCTTACCCCTTGGTTTCGGGTGTGGTTCAAAAAAAAAAAAATCTCTGTTTCGAGGGGTATCTAGCCCTTCCCCTTGCTCTACGCCTTCAAGCTAAAGAGAAATGGCACATCCTGACCCCTTCACATCAATGTGCAGAACGAGGGGTAGGGGTAAAGGCTAAAGAGTAGAATTGGGATTGGGCCCAAATCTCCATAGTAACTTATTAAGCTTAATTTAGCCTTTTCATGCAACTGAGTCAAGGATAAATTCAGCCAAGGTAGCCTCAAAATCCCAGCTTAATCCCTTATTTTACATTTGTGCAATACCCCTCAGGTCTAACATTAAAATATTGCTAAATACAAATGTAAACATTGTACTAAGAGGATTTTTTTTCCATATGCCAATATTAACATTTTGTGTTCATAGGGAAGAAAATGCTTTACGTGTGCAGAAGACAAAAACTGTAGATTAAATTGCAGTAGAATAAACTCCACAGAGCTAAATTTTACTTGAAGGCTCCATTCGATATAAAAAAATCAATTTAGTAGAAAAAAAAGAATATTGAATTGAGTGAGGAAAAGAACATTAATTATTGAATCAATCTTTGAAATCATCCAAATAAAAATGATTTTTGTTTTGCATTTATGTATTGTAAATTGCATTTATGTTTTTTTTATTTATTTCTGTTGAACACAAGATTTTTGAAGAATGCTGGAAAAAGTAGCCATTAATGTCCACACTACATAAAAAATAATATTATGGATGTCAATGGCTTTTGTGTTCAAAAGATTAAAAAAATTAAGTTGGGAACAAATGGAGGATGGGCAAATAATTGCACACTTTTCATTTTTGTGTAAACTATTCTTAACTTAAAAAAACTTGATGAATACTGAATAGATCTAAACAATTGTATCTGTTGATGTCACAACTTGTTAAATCTATTGTGGCAGGTCAGTTGTGTGTAGAGTTTCAGCTTACCACAAGGCCACGTGTTGAACCTCCACTTCATGACTATCTTCTGCTCTGATACCTGTTAAACCCACAGCACAAGGTTCTCAGAGAACATTATTCACTTAACACTACCATTACTCTAGCAGTTTATTTACAGGCTAGCATCATATAGTTACGCGCTATCTATATATCTATATATATATAAAACCAAAATCTCACCAGCTCCAGGAACTCTCCGTTCACGTTTCCATTCAACAGGCGAAATTTGCCGCCTTTTTCCCCTTCGACCATAGCACCGCTGCGTGTGAACGCCTGAACCAGCTGAAATGAACAATATGACATTCTTCTTAAACTAATTTAGTTATTAATGATTCTCCTTTAATTCTAAGAGCTCACTGATTAGGTGATGTCCAGATGCTGTTTTAAGCAATGCACCAATCTCAGCATTCTCACCTCCTGATTGAGAAAGACCCGATACAGCTCTTCTGGTGAGGTGAGGAAAGTGTCCCTTATCGAAAACTTGCAGGTGGGGATTTTTACTCCTGTGTTGGAAGGAGGAGGAGCAGTGCTACAGGAGCCAATCTAAAAAAAAAACGCACAAATGGAGAGTTTCAGATGGTTTGGATTCATTCATTCATTTTCTTTTAGGCTTAGTCCCTTTATCAATCAGCTGTCGCCACAGCAGAATGAACCGCCAACTTATCCAGCATATGTTTTTTATGCAGCGGATGCCATTCCAGCTGCAACCCATCTCTGGGAAACATCCATGCACACTCATACACTATGGACAATTTAAGCTTATTCAATTCACCTATAGTGCATGTCTTTGAACTGTGGGGGAAACCGGAGCACCCGGAGGAAACCCACACGAACACGGGGAGAACATGCAAACTCCACACAGAAATGCCAACTGACCCAGCAAAGACTCAAACCAGCGACCTTCTTGCTGTGAGGCAATTGTGCTACCCACTGCACCACCGTGAGGCCTGGTTTGGATTAATTTATAGAAAATTAATAAATAAAACCATTTTAGTGCAGCACATTTACTGAAAGGAAGTTTTTTTTCAGCTTTTTAATAGGCTCATTTTACAAGTTCCCTAGAGTTAAACACATGAGTTTTACATTTCTTAAACCATTTAATCGATTTCTGGGTCTGACAGGAGCACTTTTATCTTAGCATAAATTACTAAGGATGCTTTTATATATGCGTTTTGATCTTGGTGTGGTTTGCTTTTACACAGAAAAGTTTCTAAATGAACCAAAATAGCTAAAACAAGACACGTGCGAGTAAACTCTCCTCACATTGGTCAGAGTTTCATGGTTTATTTTGTAGAGTCCCGCTCAGCTGTCATGCATTCTTATTTGAATTTATGGAAATAAGACATTATAAGTGAAAAGCTGCACTTTAATTTTGAATGTTGACACCCACAGACATCACCAAATATAAATCATAGAGGTAAGATTTTCTCATACAGAGCCTTTGGCTAGATTTATGCATTATAGGCTTTACATTATGGAGAGAAATAACAGATAAACCAAGAATGCTGTTCAGTCAATTTTCTTAATGGATAAACAGCTTTCGTTAATATTTCAGCATGCTTTTACTTTCGTATTTGACATGAAACTAACATTTACCGGTAGGAATGCCATCCCACACTAATAATTCTCTCTTCATATAGCCGCATATGACTATTACATATCCATAATAATAATACACTGTAATATAGCCTGGTTCGGATCGTATTGCTTTAGTTTCAATCAAGCCAAGACCACCTCGTTCAGGCGGTCTCAGACCAATTGCTTTGGCACGGATCAGAGTTCGATTGCTGGATTCACATATGCCAAACTAACTGGGGAAATGTGCCAGGTTCTGAAACAAAAGTCTAGGTGTGAAAGTACCCTAAATCAGATTAGGCCTAGTTCCTACACAGACATACTAAGTGGCAGACCACCTCAATATCGCTTATTTCTAATTATTTATTTTTACCACAACAGTACATTGACAACCACAATGTACTGTATGCAAACATAAGTGAAACACCTTAATATTCAGTATTTTTGTAGTATACATTTTTGTTTACCTGTATTCAAAACAGAACAAGAAAAAAATCAAAATAGCCTACTTGCTGACAACCTAAATGCAGAATTACTTTATCCATCAAGTAAATATTAACTAAATAGCTTTTCTTAAATTACTAATATATTTAGATCTGTCCATTTCGCTCATTCGTAATATGTATATATTTAAAGGGCACCTATGGTGAAAAATCTACTTTTCAAGCTGTTTGGACAGACATATGTGTAGGTATAGTGTATAGACCAGGGGTGGGCAAACTCGGTCCTGGAAGGCCGATGTCCTGCACAGTTTAGCTCCAACTCTAATCAAACACACCTGCTTATAGATTTCTAGTGATCTTGAAGACACCGATTAGCATGTTTAGGTGTGTTTGATAAGTGTTGGAGCAAAACTGTGCAGGACACCGGCCCTCCAGGACACAGTTTGCCCATTCCTGGTATAGACCATCATATTAGGGTGATATAAACACACCCAGTCCTTTTTTTGTCAATTTAACAACATAAAAACGGTGGACCAGTTGGAGCGGTTTTGAGACAGACCGCAATTTGATGTAAAAGTTCGGTCCTTCCACCCACCGAATTGATTGATAGATGTGTATTAACATGTCTCCGTAGTAACATGTATAATCATATCCACAAGACAGGACGTGCGCAAAGCAACCGGGAATAAAGGGTCTGTTCAGTTTGCTAGGATCATCAATCATCATCAAATGTGATCAAGAGTGAGTTTTACAAGCTTAAAATATTTTTAAAACAGTGCATATTCGTAATGAATTACAGCGATTTACTTTATCACCCCAGCCGTGTGTCAAAACAATTATAAAAGAAGACATTTTAATCCCGGTTTGTGGATGTTAAATCAGGTTTTATTTGTTAATTAACATTAACATAACAGATATCCATACAGCAGTGGTTATTACCCTGTATTCTGTCACATTTGCATGCAAAAAGAGTGCAAAGCTAAACGCGCACGCTGTCTGTGTGTGTGCGTGTGTGTCCGCGATGTCTTTATGTGTATATCTGTGTGTGTGTGTGCGTGAACTTTGTAACAACATTGTGTGTGACTCATCGTTGCAACTCCACAACAAAATGTAAAGTTCTTACTGTAGTATTTCTCACAAACATTACGTGAGATCTGCTTCCTTATTTGACAGTTGTCTGACGTAGCTGAGTGCCGAGATTAAGGCACACTGACAGGCACATGGAAACGGTGGCCGTGAAGGACTACCCTTAAAGGCACAGTACACAAACACTGCTACCTGCTTCTCAGAGTTATATAATACAAATTTATAAAAGGTATAATAAAAAATCTAATGGGTGTTTTAAGCTGAAACTTTACAGACACATTCTGGAGACACAAAAGACATATTAAATCTGGAAAATGTGGTAACCTAAGTGCCCTTTAATATATTTTTAAAATTCACTTTTACTTTAAGATTTTACTTCGTAAATTTTATAATAACCTATTAAATGTTATCAATTAGATGCAATAAGTTCCATGATGTGCTGATTAATTAATTGCATTTATAAGGTATATGTTAAAAATGACATGGAAAGAGTGTGTGCAAAATGTGTGCATGAATTCCACTGCAAGTGTTTGAATATTTTGTATTTGAAAAAGTCATTGATGTGACAAATATCCAAATACTTGGGAATGATAGATAAACACAGTTAATTTAAAGTAGCATTGAAAAGGCTCACCTGAGTTTTGCTGCTCTCAGTTATAGCCTGGCCTGTTGGCTGTTTGGTCATGCCGTTGGCTGTGGGCAGGATCATGCCCTGTGTGAACTCTACAACACACAACAGCATTTTTCCATTAGACAAACGCCACAAACTCTCACATTTGTTCAGTATTTTGGTGTCC
This sequence comes from Danio tinwini, assembly GCA_903798205.1. Taxonomy (NCBI): domain Eukaryota; kingdom Metazoa; phylum Chordata; class Actinopteri; order Cypriniformes; family Danionidae; genus Danio; species Danio tinwini. Next base: position 962,666 of record CAIGQZ010032689.1, read on the forward strand.
CTGTGAGACTTGCCTGTTTTAAGGAAGCCCACATAGCTGGCAAGAGCCGTGCGGATTTTATTGGCTCCCTCCTTCCTCATCAGAGACAGCAGTGCTGTTTCTGGCTCATCTTTACAAAGACTGACACCGATCTGAAAGAGACATTGAAAATATCATCATCATTGGCTACATTTACAAGGACGCCTTTTCTTTAATTAGGAATCAATTCATTCCAACTGATGAATCAGACATGAATGCTAAATAAAGTAATTAGGTTGATGTGTGAATTTATACAGCGCAAGCTTCAAAATCGCACATAAACATGCACACACAAGCTTCTGAAATGCACACACTACACAAAAATACAGTTTCACACTCTTTAAAGACGTACAAAATGAGCAAATCAGCTTGCTTCCTTTCTATGTTGTAAAAAGCACAGTTAATAATTATCGACACCTTCTCAAATATTTTGAATCCAAGGCCCTTCACTGTCTGTCTGAACTTCACTTACAGCTGGAAAAGTCATGGAGGTTTTGGAATGTACCGAAATGAAAATTCGGGTCTAAAGCTGAAGACTGCAACTGCTTTGTAATAATTATTGATTATTTTATTAAACAATATGAAATGTTTTTAAGACTTTAAATTTAACTTAAATTATACTGATTTAAAACAACACAAGCCAATAAAATAATCACATTTTATTGACAGTGAATGAGTAGAGGCAGCATTTTACCAGCCTTGCTATGACAGCATAGTAGTAGCGCTATTGCAAGTAGCATGTGAAACAATTTTTAAATGGCTCAATATTCTGTTCGGTCGATATTCTTCTCATTTAAAGTCTTGCTATCCACTGCCCTTGTGCTTTGGTCAGCAAAACAACAAATGGCCCTTGCACGGCACAAGCCAATAAAATCAATTAGGTTTTATAGCGCATCACTTTCTGTGTCCAGTGTGAAAGCTGCTTTACTCCACACATGGCTGAAGGAAGAGTGAAACCGGAGTGCTGAACACTGCTGTCGGCTGTTTTTCTTTGGCAAAAAACGCCATTTTTGCCTGATGAATTTTGCCAGACAAACATTTTATGAAATTTACAACCATGAAATATATATTTTGAAAATTGTAGATGAATTTTTAACAATGTTCATAGAATAATATATTTTTATTAATTGTACAAAGCTTTTCCTGGTCAGCTTTTTAATAAGAGGTTTCCTCATATTTATAGATTTTCCAAGACGTTGGAATAATGGCTCTTTGATAACCAAAAATGAATTGAAGTGTAAACATGCAGTTTAATTATTTTTAAATCAAATGTAAATAATCTAAAAAAGTCCAATCAGAGGCTTACTGAAGCCCTCTATTGTGCATTGGCCCCCTGGTGGAGAAACACTAGGGGGCCTATTAGGGGGCTATCAAGCTCATTTGGTGTCAATTAAATTCTGATTTCTGAACCCACAAACCAAACCAGTGACAATATTACCACAATACAATATTGCTGTAAACTTTAATACATTGCGATAATACAGCTTTTTGCAACTTCCAATTATGTCCCCAAAGGAAAACTTTGGCTACATCAGTTTTATCTAAACCAAATGGTTTCTCTCGCTTTAATTTTATTGCTGCAGTGCAAAATGGGACTGTCAAGCAGACAAACTGGCCAACACTTTGATGAAAACCTGTCATAAATGTTGTGCACCTTTTTAGTGATGCTACCATCTTTATTTTACTAACTTACTGCATATTGAAGGTGACTTCGCTCACCAGAAAAAAATTTACATATTTAAAATTATATAAAATATTTTATTAAGTAATGTTTTGATTTCAAAGACATAAAAATATCATACATGCACAAATATGCTAAATTTATTCCAATTTATTGCGAAAATGGATGACATAAGCCTAAATAGTTTTATTTTACTTAAAAATTTGCCATCCATAGATTGCACTGTGTAGTACTCACCCTTACATTCCCCTTTTAGATTTTGTATTGAAAATTTAATTTTTACCAATTTGTTGCATCGCAGTCTAAAATTGTCATGTTGTGACAAATTTTATTTCATATAAAATGAAAATGAATACTCTTATGGTGACATATATGAATATGACAGGATCACTGTGTCATGAACAGTGAGGACCAAGCAAGGTTCTTTGAGAACCAGACCAAAAAAAGCTATGTGCACTTTTGTCTATAGTTTTTTTAAACAAAGCTGCTACTATTTTATTTATGTTAGAACAGCTCAGCTGGATTGCTGACAAAATTAGTTTTTATTTCTATATTTGTTTTACTTTTTAAAAATGGTTCTACTCTGTTTCAGCTGACAGCAAACACTGCGCGTTTATTAATAAGATTAGATTTTAGATTAGATTCAACTTTATTGTCATCACACATGTACAAGTACAAGGAAACGAAATGCAGTTTAGGTCTAACCAGGAGTGCAATAGCAGCAAGTGCAAGATATACTATAAGTTATAAAGTGCAGTTATAGAAAAACTATGGTGATATTTACAAATGAATATACTATGAACATTTTATACAGGTTGTATTAGCTATGAACAGAGATTAACAATAGAAGGATATATGTAAAGGTTGCTATTAATAATCAGAAGTATGCAGATAGATAAACATAATTACAAATGTACATGTGCAGTGGGTATGTCCAGTTCAAATAAATGAATCAGTGCAATGTAGTGCAATGAATATGTGCAATTTTTAAATGTGCAAATGTTAAATAGTGCAGTGATTATAAGGAGTATAAGGTATGAGGAAAGTGGGGGTGTATCAGGGGGGCAAAAGAGTCAGTGGGGGGCAGAGTTCAAAAGGGAGACAGCTCTGGGGAAGAAGCTGTTCCTTAGTCTACTGGTTTTTTTAAGGAATCCTTAAGAATACTGTGTGCTCGGCGCAGACAGTGCTTCTTCTGGATGTCCTCTATGGCTGGCAGTGTGGTCCCTGTGATGCGTTGGGCAGTTTTTACCACCCGCGACAGTGCCTTACGCTCCGCAACAGAGCAGCTTCCATATCAGACTGTGACGCAGTTGGTCAGGATGCTTTCTATTGTGCAGCGGTAAAAGTTCACCAAGACGGCTGATGACAGCTGGTTCTTCTTAAGTTGCCTTAAGAAAAATAGGCGCTGGTAAACCTTCTTGACCAGGCTGGAGGTGTTGGTGGTCCAGGAAAGGTCCTTAAAGATGTGGGTCCCCAGGAACTTGAAGGATGAGACAGGTTCAACGGCCATCCCATTGATGTGGATGGGATCATGTGAGCCTGTTCGTCCTTTCCTGAAATCCACAATGAGCTCCTTGGTCTTGTCGGTGTTAAGGAGCAGATTATTGTTGGTGCACCAAGTGGCCAGATGCTGTATCTCCTCCCGGTAGGCAGTCTAATCATTGTTGCTGATTAGACCAATCACTGTGGTGTCATCTGCAAATTTGATGATGGCGTTGGATCTGTTCACAGGCCTATAGTCGATGGTGAAAAGGGAGTAGAGGAAGGGGCTCAGCACACAGCCCTGTGGTACACCAGTGTTGAGTGTGACGGTGGTGGAGCAGATGTGGTCTGAACTAACATTCTGAGGTCTGTTAGTCAGAAAGTCCATAACCCAGTTGCAGAGAGATGTGTCGATATCCAGGTCTCTAAGTTTGATCATTAACTTAGAGGGTATGACAGTGTTGAATGCTGAGCTGAAGTCAACAAACAGCATTCGTGCATTAGTGTTTTTATTGTCCAGGTGTGTGAGTACAGAGTGCAGTGCTATGGAGACTGCATCTTCTGTGCTCCCGTTGCCACGGTAGGCAAACTGATGTGGTATAATAAATAATATTTAGAAAAAATATATTATGGTGTATCGATTTAGTATCGGTATCGTGGTATTTAATTTAGGTATCATATCGAAGTCAAACTTTTGTTATCATAAAACACTATGCTACAACATATATAAAAATAAATAAACATGATTGAGTAACTTACATCAAAGTCATCAATGTCATTTTCATCTGAAAGATTTGGAACTTCAATGTTCCCCTTGTATTTAATACCCGATGTTGATGTCCCTATAAAAACAACACAAATCACATCAATTAAAATGACACTAATGTACTTAACTTCAATGAATACTAAACTACAGATTCAAATAAACCTTACTTTCCTCTGGGCCATATTCATCCTTAAGTACCTTATTTTTTGTACTTTAAATAACAATATAAATATGTGAGAATAATAGGAAAAAGACACATACAATATGTTCAAATACAACTGGGAATAATTAAATATTCTTTACTGATCAGTTTATTTTCAATGTGTCCAAATACATAGTAACAGCTGTCCATCTTTGTATAAATATGTCCAGTTGAAGCTAGGCAGTCATGTATTCCATTCTACACATACATTCATGTTTTTCTATCCATTGGGCCATTGTAGGATTGTGTGGCTTTATCCAATTAATTGTTACAACTTTTCTTGCACTTATTATGACGATGTGTAGTCTACATGTCTGGTTTTTCTACATAAATCTTGGGGCGTCCCTTCAAGCAAGGAAAACGGGTGTAAAAAGTAAGTCTATATGAAAAATTTTCACAATTTCAACCTTTACCCCTTGCAAAAATGTAAATATTTTTGAATATTCCCAAAATATATGCAAGCAATCTCCTACCTTCTGTCCAACATTACTTTGCTTTTGGGTTGCTTTAACAATTTGCTTAATGAAACTAACCAGATTTAAGAATAATTTAAATAAAAACAAACACTTTATAGCTGCTTTATAGCAGAAATGAATGTAATTTGAATAATAATAATAAAAATAATTACTATTATCATTATCATTCTTATTATTATATGCTCACTAATGTTAGTTTTGTTTTTGAGAGGAATTGCATCCCTAAACGAAGAAGGAAAAAGAACTTTGCTTGTGGGTACAATGGGGTCTTTAAATTAGTAATACCTGACCCCAATCACAGTTTGCCTCACCTGTCCAGGCGGCCTTCAGATTCCACTCATAGAAGAATATAAGCTTTCCTTTGCGGTTGTTGATGGAAGCTTCTCCCTCCACCTTGCTGACCTCTGTGATCTCACACTTGCCCTCTTCGCTCTCCACCTGCAACCCCATGAGTAGCTCCTTCAGTTTCTCTGACGACCAGCTTGTGACGTCCCTCTCTGTCCTAGTAATACAAAGCACAGTCTGTCAGAGTATTCCCTTATGTCCAGGGCTCCACACCAAGGTCCTTTTTTAACTAGTCTTTTTAGATTAGCCATGCCAAAAACAAAACTTCTCTATTATAATTAGAGACGAAAATTACCACAGAATTAATGACAAGCGATTAACATTACCTTTAAAGTACATAAAATATGCAGAGGTCTCCAAACTTATTTCACAGAAAACTGAAAGTGGCTAAGAACTACTCATGTCACAAACACTATATATATATATATATATATATATATTGCTGGGCAAATATTAATCACATCCAAAATGATAGATTAATTTGAAATAATATGTGTGTGTTATATACACTACACCAGCCACTTTATTAGGTACACCTGTCCAACTGCTCGTTAACGTACATTTCTAATAGACAATTACATGGCAGCAACTCAATGCATTTAGGCATGTAGACATGGTCCTGATGATCTGCTGCAAGGTGATTTAAGTGACTTAGAATGTTGTATAGTTGTTAATGCCAGACGGGCTGATCTGAGTATTTCAGAAACTGCTAACCTACTGGGATTTTCATGCACAACCATCACTAGGGTTTATCAAGAATAGTCCGAAAAAGAAAAAAATATCCAGTGAGCGGCAGTTCTGTGGGCGCAAATGCCTTGTTGATGCCAGGCCAGGGGTCAGAGGATGGCCAGACTGGTTTCAGCTGATAGAAAGGCAACAGTAACTCAAATAACCACTCGTTACAACAGAGGTGTGCAGAAGAGCATCTCTGAACGCACAACATGTCAAACCTTGAGGCGGATGGGCTACAGCAGCAGAAGACCACACCAGGTGCCACTACTGTCAGCTAAGAACAGGAAACTGAGGCTACAATTGGCACAGGCTCACCAAAATTGGCCAATAGTAGATTGGAAAAACGTTGCCTGGTCTGATGAGTCCCGATTTCTGCTGCGACATTCGGGTGGTAGGGTCAGAATTTGGCATCAACAACATAAAAACATGGATCCATCCTGGCCTGTTTTAACGATTCAGGTTGGTGGGTGGGGGGGTTTCTTGGCACACTTTGGGCCCATTAGTTCCAACTGAGTATCGCGTCAATGCCACAGCCTACCTGAGTATTGTTGCTGAACATGTCCATCCCTTTATGACCACAGTGTACCTATCTTCTGATGGCCATATCCAGCAGGATAATGCACCATGTCATAAAGCGTGAATCATCTTAGACTGGTTTCTTGAACATGAGAGTGACTACGTTTACATGGACATCAGTAATCTAATTATTTGCTTTAATCTAATTAAGAGAATAATAAGACTAAGGTGTTTACATAAGTTGCTTTTTGAGTGTTACTTTCATGATTGCGTTTTACATGTTATAGCACATAATTCGATTAACGTCACCAGCTATCCGCATTTCCTCCGCAGTTTCATGTAAATTCGGGTGTTTCATTTTTAATTTGTCGACTTTAACTGCAGTTTGGCACTTTGACTTTCATTCATGAACATTTCATGCAAGCCCACCGTGACAAACGAGATAATGGATGCAACTATGAACTGCTGGAAGTGTTGTTTTAATGGAAGATCATACCGCTTGCTGAATGGAAGAAAAAAAAACCTCCGCATTTCACGATGCAGGTGTCTGTGGTCTGCACTGACTTGATAGGTGCAAAGAGTGTCAATCAGCCGTGCATTTGTGTGTGTCTGGGTGTGTGTGGGTGTGTGTGTGTGTGTGGACTTCCCTGTCGCAAAATGCGGCTTAAAGTCCTACATGAGGGTAATAGTTCGATTAAGGTTTTTACATGTATGTACTGCACTTTAGTAATGCGACTATAATTCGATTTCTCTTTAGTTCGATTATGACCTTAATCTGATTAAATTAATCAAAAATCGATGTTTACACGATCGACTCTTAATCAGAGTATTGTCTTAATCGCATTAAAATCAAATTATTGGTGTCCATGTAAACGTAGTCACTGAGTTCACTGTACTCAAATGGCCCCACAGTCACCAGAGCTCAATCCAATAGAGCACATTTGGGATGGGGTGGAATGGGAGATTCACATCATGGATGTGCAGCCAACAAATCTGCAGCACTGCGTGATGCTATCAATCTCTGAAGAATATTTCCAATACCTTGTTAAATCTATGCCACGAATGATTAAGGCAGTTCTGTAGGCAAAAGCAGGTCTAACCCGGTACTAGTAAGGTGTATGTAATAAAGTGGCCGGTGAGTGAATATTATGTCAAAACAAACTTATTTTTGGATGCGATTAATTTTTGCCCAAAGTACTAATATATTTAAGCTTGGGCTGTCAGGTTTTTAATGAAGTTGTAGTCTTGTATTAGTTTAGCAAACGTGTGTTTATTTTATCAGTGTTCCAATGTAGGCTAAATATATAATTAAGTTCTATGGAAAAGAATGGGAAAGCAAATCATGATGTGAAAGTGTGTAATGTTTTTCTATTTTATTTCATGAAATCCAGTCTAGTTCTGTGAAGATTCTTTGCATTAAAATCTACAACGGTAATCATGCAGTGAGATGAAAAATGTTCCTGCCGTGTGGCTGAAATGGAGTAATTTGTTTAAAATATTTTATGCAATGGCACTCACCTACAAAATCACACCAATCATTGTAAAATAATACATTTTTTCCAAATAGACATATTAACTTATGTGATTAATTTTATTTTAATATTTTCTATATACTATATAAACCCAACTCCAATGACAATGCAGCACTGTCATTTGTCCCAAGTCCTTTATGCTGAACCCAGGCGATCATATTGTCCAGCCCTGTTCTGCATCTTAATTAATCCTCACTTAATAATTCTGATTTAATAACTCTGACACACAACCTGTTTTTCCATTTTTTGACAAGTGAATTTTCTGATTTTAAAATGCATTTAGTGTGAAATTTAATTCAAGAAAATGACAACAAGCCAATATCAAATGTTTTATGTTTTTAGACTTTAAACATTAGGGAAAGAAGTACACTTCATACTAATATTTCTGAAAATGTATTGCATAGACCAGGGAGGGAGTGAGGGGGAGGGGGAGGGGGAGAGGGAGGGGGAGAGAGGGGGGGGGAGAGGGAGGGGGTGAGAGAGAGAGAGAGAGAGAGA
>CAIGQZ010032689.1:974828-991892 GCA_903798205.1 Danio tinwini
CACACACACACACACACACACACACACACACACACATTTATATATATGTATATATGTAATAAAAGCAATAATGGCTGAAGTAATTTTTCATTTGAAACTACATACAATAGGAAAGCAGTTATTTAAAATTAAAATAAATATTTAGCAAGTTTTTACATTTAATAAATGCCACCTTGAACAGAATAATTTTATAAAAAAAACATAAAACATTTTGACCAGTAGTATATACATATGAAGAAAAATGTAAAAAGGCCATGACAATATTTCAGATTGTGGAGCATTCCAGCAAAACAGGGAAGCAGGAGAGTAGTGTATAATGCGGGTGTAGTTAAGTTTAGTATAAATGTCTCTCAGTGTAATCAGTCAGATCAGTGTAATGCAAAATTCACTGTTGAAGGCCCATGCCGGAGGCTTGAGAACAATGGACTCTAAATGAATGTAAGAAAAATAAACATCAAAATAGTCACATTTATTTTATTAATCATTTTAAAATATTTGACAGTAATTGTGAATGTGTGAACAGCTTGCATAGAAACATTGAGACATTCCTCAACTTCTTAGTTTGCTTATGAAAGCTTGTAAACTTGATTTTTTTTTGTCAACAAGTTGGGAATTTTCTGAAAGGTATAATTTACCCATGCTACTGCAAAAAAGGTCAATTATTTGTACAGTTCATATAATGTTTAGAGGTCGACCAATATGATATTTCTTTGGCCAATCTTGATGCTGTTATTTAAAATCACAAGATATTTGATCATATATGATGGCGATTTAATTTTTTTATTTTTTTAAATATAATTTTTTAAATCTTTTTTTAATTTATTTTTTATTCATTTATTTTTGGCCGATATGTTGATTCCACTGTTGCGACCACTGATAAATAAAGGGACTAAGTCAAAGGAAAATGAATGAAGTGGTGAGGATACAGCACAGAACTGACAATACTGCTACAAATATAAATCAACCAATAATGTTACAATTGTAGTCATATTGACAGCCTCTATTGACTACAATTTATTCTGTTCATTTGGAAACTTGTAGTATAGAAAGTTGACTAATTAATAAATCATTTGACTTAATTGTTCAGCTTTATTAAGCAAGTAACTTTATAAACCAATACTGACAGCCAGTGGTGTAAAGTAACTAATTACAAATACTCAAATTACTGTAATTAAGTAGTTTTTCTCAGGAATTGTAATTCACAGTAGTATTATAAATAAAATAAAAATGATAAAAGTAGTTTTATAAATGTGTAATTTTACTTTTCCTTGAGTACATTTTTAGTGCAGTATCTGTTCTTTTAGTCCACTACTTTCTTTCATCCTGCAGTCACTATTTTAGTCACTTTATTTTTCTTGTCCATGGGGATTAGAAAAATCTGTCCTGTGATTCCTGTCAAATCAAATTTCACATACCGTAGAAGGTAAATCACATCATAATGAACTACCTCAAGAAAAAAATATCAACCAAATATCAATGTCATTTGACGTCATTATTGGACATCAAAATAACGTTGTCCTTAGATGCTGGCTTGACATTTAATTTTGGTCACCTGACATTACAACCTCATTCTAACGTAATATGATGTTGTGTGCCTTCTGGCCAATAAATAACTACAGAATGTTACGTTTACACACACATGCACAAATTACATGTAAACGTATCAGCTTTTAACAGTGTAATACTCACTACTCACTACTGAGTATTTTTAAAAAGGTCTTTTTACTCATATTTTAAATAATATTCACAACAGATACTTTTACTCTACTTGCACTACTTTTTTAGACAAGTAATAGTACTTTTACTTGAGTATTTTTTTGTACTCTTTCCACCACTGCTGACAGCCCACAGGCTTAAAGTTCACTATTCTCTCCTGAAGTTTGGCATAATTTCAGAAAAGCCAAGGACAGGAACTGCTAATATTGTGAAACAGAAATAAACAAAAGCAAATAATGTTGTTTCTTTTTATCCAGATTTAAAACTAGATTCCTCAGCAATATTTTTATCTTATTTTTCAGCAGATGGGTTACAGCACTTCACTTGTGTAATACTCTCTCGAACTGTTGGTGATTCTTCAGGATATGTGATCCTGGAACACAAAACCAGGTAATTTTTAGACAATGAAAGTTATAAACCATCTAAAATCTAAATAAATAAATTTTCCATTGATGTATGGAATGTATTGTGCAATGTTTAGTTGCAATCTGAGAGCTAAAAAAAACATATTTTAAGAAAATTGCCTTTTAAAACGGCTTAATTTCTATTTAAGGCAATGCACATTACTAATAAAAGTTTTGATATATTTATAATAGAGAATTTACAATATAAGGTTCATATAACATGGTCTTTATATAATGGTATAATCATTTTTGGCATAAAAAAGCTATAATTTTATAGCATACAATCTCTTTTTGGCTTTTCCTACAAGTATATTCAGGGTAACATGACCTCATTCATTGGGTGGTGTTTATATTAGATAACTCTCCCTCAGCTGTTTTTTTCTGCGCAAAGGGACAATGAAGCTCCTGGTTGTGGCTGCTCTCATAGGACTGTGTCTTTCCCAGCACAACACTAACTTTAAACATAACCGGACATCCATCGTTCATCTGTTTGAGTGGCGCTGGGCAGATATAGCTAAAGAATGCGAGAGATACCTGGCACCAAACGGCTATGGAGGAGTTCAGGTAAGGTGTAACACTTTTGTTTTTGCTCCCATTTTCATGACCAGAGCTCTTCCTATGTATACAAAAGACCTTTTTCTCTCAGATATTGTTCAAACATTTGTCTAAATCTGTTAGTGAGCACTTCTCCACTGAGATAATCCATAAGTGCTGCATTTATATTTTTGTTGAGTGTAGTAAAAGAACGATAAATGTGATCTTTTGAAACTCTCTGAGCTTTAAAGGTGCTGTATGTAAGTTTCTGACTCTTCTAAAGCATAAAAAATACCATATTATGTGTGCAGATATTTAAGAAAATGCTAAGTGAACATACTTTTTATCTGAAAAACAATGCTAAAGTCAGATATTCTGCTTTAAAAATATGAGTTACGTGCCGGAACTCTGTCTTTGTTTTGGTTATTTTAACCCATCTAATGCCAGTTTAGCCCATTATATTTCAGCACGCCGGGTTACCTTGGTGGAAAACAGCGTATTTCATCTATTCAGTCAGAAAGGCTCTCAAAGAATGTGCCACAACCGAAAAGCGACTTCCGGTGGACAGCCGACTCCAAAATGAGACACAGATTCAGAGTTCCACATGAGGATATTAATTAGCAAATTATATAAATATTACAAACATAAACATTAGGTAAGCAAGTTACATTGTAACCCTCTGTTCTTACAACACTCTACATGACTAGATTTGCAGTGATAAGCAATTTGGCTGTTTGCACCAGATGAAACACAATAGAAATTTAAATACAGCCATTCAGAAGCACAGAATAGTGCACTTGCTGCACTTCAGCGAAATGGTAAGGTTTATAATCTAATTAATACATATTAAACCTCTAGAGCATTATTAAATGTATATGCACAATCACTGATATGTGTTGGCTTGCACTGAGTCACAGTTCTAAAGTTCAATTTCAGAAGGTTTAGTTTATTTTCATGATCTGAGGTGAACTATCTGCTGCTGTGTTCAGAATATGGCAATCAATGAAACGTAAAATGGCATTCAAACTCACATTATTAGCATTTAACATTAAATAAAACATATGAGGTGTACCAAAGGTGATCATTGTCATTTATCCTGTTGTTCCCCCGTGAGAAATAGAAACCGTTTCTAAAATACAAATTTCAGGTGTTGGTTAGGACAAATACTCCTTTAATATGGAAAATATTTCTTCTATTGCGTGCCGTTGCTTTTAGTTAGAAAATGGTTCAAATCAGTCTTAAATCAGCCATTAGGCTTCATAGTCAGGCACACTTGTGTCAATCTGGGAACCTGTGCTTGCGTGGACTAGTCACAGTTGAGTGAAAATGTGTTTTGAACCAGGAGTGCAATACCTAGTTCAACCACTGGGTGTCAAACTTACATACTGCACCTTTAGGAGTTTAAAAGACTCCAACAAAGATAAAAGCGGTAAAATAGCAGTTGTCTTTGATTTTGCAGATCTCTCCTCCCAGTGAAAGCATTATGCTGACAAAACCTTGGCATCCTTGGTGGCAGAGATATCAGCCAATCAGCTACAACCTGTGCTCCAGATCAGGAACTGAGGCAGAGCTGAAGGACATGATCGCGCGCTGTAACAATGTCGGGGTAATGCAAAATAAATGTGAACCTTTTTTTTTACTTAAATTTTTAAGGGATGGTTCAACACAGAATGAAACTTCTGTCACTTGTCCTCCTGTCTGAAACTCCTGTCTGAGTTTCTTTCATCAACACAATTAGGAACATGTTTTGAAGAAAGCTAAAAACTGGTAACCATTGACATCCATAGTTTTGCTTTTCCTACTATGGAAGTCAACTATACTATGGTTGCCGGTTTTCAGCTTTCTTTAAAATATGTTTCTTTGTTTTACAGGTTTTTCAGGATGTCAATAAACATAAAAAATCATATATTTACACAGAGGTTGAAGTTAATTCCTGCCTGCGTTTTCTTATATTTTAAAGTTTCAAAATACAACTATTTCAGTGAAAATTTGAAAAGATTTGATAAGGCAACTTCTCAATTTGCTAAAATATTTTTTGACTGAAGTATGATTGTTTTAGAAAACATCATGCTGTGTGTGTTTGTGTATGTGTGTAAGAGAGAGCGAGAAAGAGAGCTAGGCATGGGACGATAACCTTTTTTTAAGGTATACCACGGTTTGGAAAAGTCAAGGTTTTAAAACAGCCAAAAATTTCTGTAATACTGTTCCGAAGGTATGTGATTTTATTTACATTTTTTTTCAGCAAAAAATATTCAAAGATGCTGTTTTTAATTGTTAAGAAATTTGTATTTTTGAAACTAATGAAGTCAAAGATTTATTCAAATTATTTAGCCTCACCGTGTTTACTGCTCCAAAATATTATATTGTTTTCAAAGAGGAAAAAAGTTGTTGTTTTTTAAGTAGACATTTAAAAATACTATTTTAGAGCAGTAATCACAATACCCTCATACCGTTAAACCGTGATATTTTTATCCACGGTTATCATACCGTCAGAATCTTTTACCGGCCCGTACCTAGAGAGAGCAGGCATTGGTGCAAGCTGTGGATCAGAGCAGAACTCATTAATATTTATGACCCTTCCAAATATGGTCAAAAAGCATCTTGAATAAACTTTCCATTGATGTGTGGTTTGTTAGCTTGTTTCAAGATACAAGTATGTAAAAAATCTGTAATTGTAAGGGTTAAAAATGAGTTTTGTTGAGAAAATCACATTCAAATATGTCCATATTAAGTTATAAGCAATCAATATTACTAATAAAAATGTTGTTTATGTATATTTACAAAGGAAATTTCCCAAATGTCTTTGATAGAACATGATCTTTGCATAATATTACAATGACTTTGGCATCAATTTTATTGTCCTGAGTCACATATTATCCATATTTAACTATAAGCCCTATTGAAATGAATGGTAATTAATGAAACTTATTTGAAGTTGAATTTGATTGCTTAAAAACGTTCCAAATTTATGAATTCTACATATTTATTTCTAATAAAGGTAACTCTGCAAAGTTTTCAAAGATGTCACTTTACTTGTAAAGTCCTGTTTCACGTTCATCAACAAAATGCAGTACAAAAAGTGTGTTGTATATAGGCAAAATATTTTACTAAAAGTATATTGACATCATTTTTAAGACATATTTTTATAGATGCACCATGCATTTGAGTGTCCAAATGACCCAAGCATAACAAGTGTATTATCATTACTTAATCGTTATTTTAACTAGAACTATAAAATCTAAAAAAATGTGTAAAAAAACACATTTGCAAAATTTCAATCTTTGAGAATCAAGCACTTTTAAAATATATTCTTCTGGCTCTAAATAACCCTAAATGCTGGATGACAGGTAAAGTAACTGATGCATGTCCTGCGTGCTGCTTTGCTACAGGTGAACATATATGCGGATGCAGTGATCAATCACATGTGTGGAGCTTCTGGTGGAGAAGGCACTCACTCCAGCTGTGGAACATACTTTAATGCCAAGAATGAGGACTTCCCCTCTGTCCCATACTCATCCTGGGACTTCAACGATAATAAATGCAAAACTGCCAATGAAGACATTGAAAACTACAGCGACATTTTCCAGGTAAAGCCATTTATTTTTTTTTTCTACAGAATTCCTACAAAATTAGGACTAGTGTAGAAAAAAATATGCTGAATTTGATAGAGTAGCTACAATGACTATAAAAATTCATGGGTTTGATGAATTTGATTTACTCATCCCCCTAAACTGTTTGAGTTTCTTCTGTTGAACACAAAGGAAGGAAGATAAAAGAAAAGCTATTAGCTAAGTTTCTATTCTCCTATTTTTATGCGCTTTTTGGATTATTACATAAAAATGCTTAATGGAAATAAATTCAGAATATGCACATAAGAACATGTGCAAACAACTGAGTAGGATAAACGTTTTATTTGTGCATAAAAATGTGCATAAACTATGGTGGAAACACATATTTATTAAATAAAATCTAGCATGCTAATTAAAAAGTCATGTGATTTTTGTTTTAAAAGATCGTGTGATAACAAAAATTGGATACATAAATAGACAAACCAGCTGACCGACCATCTTTTTAAACATCGTTTTGGTCTTTTTAAAATCCCTCAGCCAAAGTCTGTCATTAAAGTGGTTTGATTTTATAAACTTCCAGAACTATCTTGAGTTTCTGCACTCCCAAAGACATACCTGTCAACCCTCCCATTTTTGCAGAGATTCTCCCGTATTTTACAATTCTATCCCATTATCATGCAGTTTAGGTATTTTCCTGTATTTCTCCCATGTTTTTAATCTTTCTATGAAAAGTGAAAGTAGCATCCATGAGCTGATCTCAAATGTGACATAATTGCAAAAACTGTTGAAGTAATGAAGCTTTTGCTTTATTTCGGCTTGACAGCATGTTGAAATAAATATTTAAGGGCACCTATGCTGAAAAATCTACTTTTCAAGCTGTTTGGACAGACATATGTGTAGTTATAGTGTATAGACTATCATATTGGGCTGATATAAACACACCCAGTTTTTTTTTTCCAATTTAATAACATAAAAGCGGTGGACCAGTTGGAGCGGTTTTGAGACAGACCACAACTTTTGACGTAGGAGTGCGGTCCCCCCACCCACCGAATTGATTGACAGATGCGTATTAACATGTCTCCATAGTAATGCGTATAACCATATCAACAAGAAAGTACGTTCGCAAAGCAACCGGGAATAAAGGGTCTGTTCAGTTTGCTAGGATCATCAATCATCATCAAACGTGATCAAGAGTGAGTTTTACAAATTTAAATGTTTTAAAACAGTGCATGTTTGTAATGAATTACAGCGATTTACTTCAGATTTACTTTATCACCACAGCCGCATGTCAGTACAATTATAAAAGAAGACTCTTCAATCCCGGTTTGTGGACTTTAAATCAGGTTTATTTTGTACATTAACATAACAGATATCCATACAGCAGTGGTTATTAACCTGTATCCTGTCACATTTGCATGCAAAGACAGTGCAAAGCTAAACGCGCTCGCTGACTGTGTGTGTGTCTGCGCTGTGTGTGTGAACTTTGTAATGACATTGTGTGTGACTCATCTTTGCAGCTCCTCAACAAATGCATCAAATACTCATTGGTAAAGTTCTTACTGTAGTATTTCTCACAAACGTTACATGAGATCTGCTTCTTTTATGTCTGTCTGTTGTCGGAGCCAGCCGAGGGCAAAAATTGAGGCAAGCTGACAGGTACGTGGGAACGGTGGGTGGGGAGGACTAGCCTTAAAGGCCCTGTACACAAAAACAGCAATAAGCTGTTTAGAGCTATAAAATACAAACTAGTGAAAGCTAAAAGAAGTAATCTGATGGATATTTTGAGCTGAAATTTTACAGACACATTCTGGGGATACAAAAGACGTATATTAAATATGGAAAAAGGGTGGCCTTTAAAACAGCTGCATTCACTTCATTACCATTAAAGCTATGCATTGATCGTCGCCCTTCATATGCAATTACTGAATCAGTCCAGTCATGTATCAATGCTGACTGATGGACATGCTTCATAGTGATAAAGACACGGTTCTCATATCAGCTTCTGTACACGCGATTTGAGGAGGAGCGAAAGTGGACACTTTTGGATTTCGCTGTGTTTGTAAATGGACAAATACACATATCAATATGTAAACATGTCCGTCCTGACGTGTTTTATTTTAAACACTAACATTTTGTCTTAAATGAGCACAAACAGTTACGAAAGTAATCGAATGCATTCATTATAGATCTGTGCGTTCTTAAAGTGACAGCTTTGTTATCAAATTTAATTCAATTAATCTTTATTTCTATAGCCTTTTTACAATGTAGATTGTGTCAAAGCAGCTTCTCGTAGAAGATTATAGTAAACTGAAACAGTGTCAGTTTTCAGTGTTGAGGTTCAGTTTAGTTCAGTGTAGTTTATTTTTCACTGCCGAGAATCCAAACACTAAAGAGCAAATCCATTGATGCGCAGCTCCACAGCAAGCCAGTGGCGACAGCGGCAAGGAAAAAACTTCACCAATTGGCGAAAGTGAAGAATTAAAAAATCTGGAGATAAACCAGGCTCAGTTGGACATGACTATTTCTCCTATGGCCAAACATCTTGTGCAGAGCTGCAGTCTAGGCGCCGGAGGCTGGAGAGCACTGGACGTCCATCGTGGAAAAGCTGCAGGTGAAAGAGATCACCAGCTGGTGTACAGCCTGTCCCTTTAGGATCAATGCGAGGACTCGTCTGTCACTGGGGTCTTACAAGGATTAGTCTCATGCTCGCCACTCCATAACCACCACAAAAGCTGCTCAGGATACGGCCTGGTCCAGAATTATGGAAATTGGGAAATATAAAAAAAAAAGACTAACATAAGCGCAGATGCCGTTCAAATTATAATGTCTTAAGGGAAGTGTTCTCAGCTCTGGTTGAACTAAACAATGCAGACTAACAATCCTTTAGAGGATTTGGATTTCAACAGCATTTGTGTTTTATGTGTATGCTAATGCAAAGAGATGTGTCTTTAATCTAGTTTTAAACTGACAGAGTGTGTCTGCTTCCTGAACTGTGCTAGGAAGGAGGGTCCAGAGTATGAGAAAGATCTACTGTTGATTTTGTTGATTTTGATATTCTGGGAATAATCAATTGTCCAGGATTAATTGAGTGTAGTGGACGTGAGGGGCTATAATACACCAGGAGCTCCCTCAAACACTGGGGAGCTAAGCCGTTCAGGGCTTTGTAGGTAGCCAATGCAATGATGAAAGAACTGGAGTAATATGATCATATTTCTTTTTTCTAGAAAGCACTCTAGCAGCTGCATTTTTAACTAGCTGAAGTTTGTTAATTAGGCCAGCAGGGCAACCACCTAGTAACACATTACAACAATCTAATCGAGAGGTCATGAAAGCATGAATAAGCTTTTCCGCATCAGACATTGATAGCATATGTCGAAGTTTGGCAACATTTTTAGGGTGAAAAAATGCAGTTTTACAGATGCTCGAAATTTTGCCTTTAAATGACAGGTTGTTATCAAAAATCACCCTCAAATTTTTGACTGAAGTTGAGGACTGACCTAAGAATCCATCAAGGGTTAAGCAGTGTTCTAGGTTTTTGGGTCCAATAAGCAAGACCTCAGTTTTATCTCAATGTAGTCATAAGAAGTTATTACTCATCCAAATTTTGTTATTAGCTATACAATCTGTTAATTTCTTAAATTCATCATCTTTTTCATTATCTATATGAATATTAAAATCACCAACAATTAAAATTTTTTTCTGTGGCTAGAACTATTTCAGATAAGAAATCTGCAAATTCTTTTGTAAAGCCGGTATGGTGCCCTGGAGACCTATATACAGTTGCCAATATAAATTTTGATTGAAATTTATTGTTTAAATTGCACACTGAAATATACAACATTATTACTTCAAATGAATTACATGCATATTGCATGCATATTTTTGTTTAGTACTTTGTTTTTGTCCATAGTACTTTTGCTTTTTTTCTCAACATTCTTCAAAATATCTTCTTTTGTGTTCAACAGCAGAAATAAATTTTTTTTAACTGTATTTTTATTATATTTTTACTGTATTTTACTGAATTTTTTTACATGTAAAGAAGAAAAGTAGAAAAAAAGAAGGAAATAAAATATAACTGAAACGAACAGTTGACAGGTCACGTCATTGCAAGTCATGCTGACAGATAGACATATCTAATATAAAAGTCAGGTTACACACTATAAAGGCAGTAACACAATCCATTTCTTCCAATATTGCAAGTATTTGTCTATTCGCATAGCAGAAATGAATTCTTTACGTTTTAGAACCACTTGAGTGTAAGTAAAAGATGAGTATGTTCTTTTTAAGGGGTGAACTGTCCCTTTAAGACTCAAGGTGTTGTTGTTGACAACATTTTTTATTTTTATTTATTTTTTCATATGATCAGGTCAGAGATTGCCGCTTGGTTAGCCTGCTGGATCTGGCACT
The DNA here is from genome assembly GCA_903798205.1 of Danio tinwini. Lineage (NCBI taxonomy): Eukaryota > Metazoa > Chordata > Actinopteri > Cypriniformes > Danionidae > Danio > Danio tinwini. The sequence continues at coordinate 985,459 of CAIGQZ010032689.1, forward strand.
GGAGAAGGACTATGTTAGGGGAAAAGTAGCTGAATACATGAACAAGCTGATTGACATCGGTGTTGCTGGATTCAGAGTAGATGCTTGTAAGCACATGTGGCCTGGTGATCTCAGTAACGTCTACAGCAGACTCAAGACCCTGAACACTACTTGGTTTTCTCCAGGCACCAAGCCCTTCATTTATCAAGAGGTATCACTTTTGCAGAGTTGCCTAAAATACCTGTCAGAAGCATTAATGTACATGTCTCTTTTTTAGGTCATCGACTTGGGTGGGGAACCTATTAAGGCCAGTGAATATGTTTCACTTGGAAGAGTCACAGAGTTTAAGTACAGCGCAAAACTGGGCACGGTTATACGTAAATGGGAAAAGGAAAAGCTATGTTATCTCAAGTAAGCAGCAATTGCCTCAATTATTTCAATTAATCTGAAAATGTAATTCTGAGTGGTCAATTGCAGTTATCTTTTACATACACTCACTGGCAGTGTGCCGGGTAAGTTACTTTGAAAATGTATTAATAACTAATTACTTTTAATTAAATTGTGTTTAAATTGGTTTTCTGATTACTTTGTCTAAAAAAGTAATTAAATTACTAAATAAGTAATGTAATTATTTGACTCAATACTACTTAAAATCCTTTCAAATCTCAATAAATAGACAAGATAAATTGAACTCCTTTAATTATTTAGCTTTACTATAAAAATAAGTTTTTGTTAATACTGTCATACATACCATATGTTGTCATTTAATTTCTTAATTCATATTTTCCTAAGTATGTGCAATTGTTTTATATATGGGACGTTACATTGTATACACAGGGTATATGCGGGGTCTTAAATTTACTGAAAAATGGTGTTGTAGGTCTTATATCATTTTAAACAGGTTTTATTTTCATATGTCCATGTAAAGCTACCCAATCTGGCCAACACCCATCCAATCACCCACAATCCATCTCAATAAAACTTTCAACAAAGTTATAGTTATTAACTTTATTTACCAATATGGTTTTAATATCTTGTTTACGTCCTTGCAGAAATGTTGTTTAAAAGTTTTTGATGTATTTATAGCTACATGGTGAGGACGCTGTTCTTTTTTAATTGTCTAAAGAAAAGTATAATGAAAAAAGTATATGTATATAACTAAAGTTTGCTTGTTTTGACACATTATTTGAAATATGTGGCTAAGAAATAACCAAATTAGATTTTTGAAGTCAACAAGCAAATTTTCCATTGGATATTAGAAAAAATCCTTAGCATTTAGCCCTGTATTAAGTCTGAAATTTAATTCATAATGGTCTTTAAATGGTCTAAAAAAGTCTTAAATTTGACTTTGTAAAACCTGCAGAAACACTGTACAATAAAAATTCTGAAAAGGAAGACAGTATATACTTAGCAAAAGCAGCATTCACACCATCTTGTTGCCTGTTTACTAGGTCTGCATGATATTGGAAAAATCTGATATTGTGATATTTTATTTTTCTGCAAGAAATATTGCAATATGAATACAGTTTCAGAGATAGTTTGAAGAGCTCTATTTGAAGGTTTTCTGTGGAGACTATCAGTATTCAGATTGAGATTGAATAATCACAATGCAAAAAATGTTTTTCTTACTTTGACTTGTCTCATTTCCTGTCGAAATATCAACAAGCAAAATTATCTACCAGTGGAGTAAGTGAAATAATAATGACTTTGTGAAACCAGCAGAAACCCTGATACAGAAAAATAAATTTAGCAGAATTATTCTAGTTTTCATTAGTTATTTCAATAGTTGTCATTTAACATCTATTTAGTTAACTTTTTAATTGAAAATTTGAATTATTCTGCAAAATATATTTTCTATAATGCATTTATTAAGCATTATCTTTGAGGAATGCCACTTTGAAGCTAGAATTAACGCAGTTCTGAAGGCAAAATTTGGTCCAACCCAGTACTAGCAAGGTGGTCATAATAAAATTTAAGTGAAAGTTAAGCTAATCTAAAATGCCTTACAGTGTTTAATCATTTGTTATGGGTTTAATTTGTGCTGCTATTGTAAGACCAAATGTAGTGATCAGTGTTTTGAAAGTAGTGCATTACAGTATTGAGTTACTCCCCAAAAAAGTAACTGGTTGCGTTACTTAGTTACTTTTTATAGTAAGCGTTACGTTACTTTTGAGTTACTTTTTATTACCTGGCTGAGGCTTGATCTCTTTAGAACTTGTTTTTTTTTCTTTCTTTCTTTTTTTCTTTCTTTCTTTCTTTCTTTCTTTCTTTCTTTCTTTCTTTTTTTAATAGAGGAGCTCTGCAATTAACAACACATTTATCTTTAAAAAGAACACATCAAAAAATTATATTTTAGTATAATGTTCTCTGAGAACTTCCTGACCCCAGGGCTCTTTGCCGTATTTACAGTATTTATTTTTGTACTATTTATCTCAAGTAAAATCACTGTCCATTGAGACTATAATCCCCTTTTCCTTTTCTTTGATGCGTTCAAAATAATAAGCACATTCTCTCATTGACTACATGATTCATTGTGACTACTTTAATATCAACTCAGCAATTTATTTTGTAAATGTGCATTTATTAAACAAAAAAGTAACTCTCATTACAATTTTTAACTCATTACATATTTTAAAAAAGTAATGTGGTACTTTTTACTTAGAAAAGTATGAATACTGTATTATATAATAAATTTCACTTCATGTTTCAGCTTAAATAGGTTTTAAATGGCGTTTTGTTTTAGGAACTGGGGAGAGGGCTGGGGGTTCATGCCCTCTGATAAAGCCTTGGTTTTCGTGGACAATCATGATAACCAGAGAGGCCACGGTGCTGGTGGAGCTTCTGTTCTGACATTCTGGGACTCCAGGTAAAATGTTTTAATTTGTTCGACAGCTTATGAGGATTCTTGCTGCAAATGCTTTGTTTTATGGTGTGTATTTTTAGGCTTTATAAGATCGCGACAGGACTTATGTTGGCTCATCCATACGGTGTGACAGTAGTCATGTCAAGCTACCAATGGGATCGACATTTCGTGAATGGGAAGGTATACTTGCACTTAAAGTTATTATGACTATACTGTACTGTTTTTGAAGCTCATGTGTCTGACAGAGCATAAATGAAGAGTAGGAAAAAAGATATATGCTGTGTGTTTTCGTACCTGGTTGGTATTGTGACATTAAAGATATTTAGCAAAAAAAGGATAGCAAGAACAATATATGATTTTCCTGATTTCTTATTCATGCTTAAAGTTATGGAGTTCATACTGAATACTGAAACTTGCTGTTTTTATTGTAGAGAGACAATATTTAAAATGAGTATATCACCATAATTGTAATGAAATGTTTATATATATTTTTAAATATCTTATTTAATGCTTTATTAAGTAATCATTTTGGGATCTCCTTTAAGGGCTATTTTTAGATGATTTTTGAATTTGTAAAAGTCTTAATGTATTGCCAAAAGAGCACATTTATTGACCAATAATGACAATTAAATTATTTTAAATAAATAAATAATTATTTATTTAACAATTAAAGTTAAATAAACAACTTTTATTTTTTATTATATATTTTTAATAAAGCAGCATGTACTATTTATTTATCTAGAAAAATGTATTGTTCCCCTAACATACTGTGGGCAAAATAAGTATTTAACACGTCACCATTTTTCTCAGAAAACATATTTTTAAAGGTGCCTTTGACTTGAAATTTTCACCAGATGATATTAACAACCAAAGAAATCAATATATGCAAAGAAAACAAATCTAGGTAGGTAACAAATTTAAGTTATGCATAATAAAATTAAATCACACAGGAAAAAGGTATTGAACACATGAAGGAAGGGAGGTGTAGAAAGGCAGTGAAAGCCCAGACAGCAGCTGAAATCTCTTAGCATTATTTAGCAACCCTCTGCCCTTCTTCACTGTAAGTTAATATCAGCTGCTTCAGTCCAACATCTACATTAGCAGGATGTTGAAGATGAAACCAGATTGGGTATTTCAGCTAGACAATGATCCAAAACACAGCCAAGGAAACTCTCAAATAGTTTCAGAGAAAGAAAATCAAGCTGTTGAATGGCCCGGCCAATCACCTGACTTGAATCCAATAGAGAACACAAAGTAAAGATCAGATTTGATAGACGAGACCGACAGAACCATCAAGATTTTTACTCTGTTGAAGTTTGTGGAAAAACTCACACCCGAACAATGCAATTTGTTTTGCTTTGTTTTATTTTTATGTTTGTATTGTTTGGGTTTTACCAAAATCTGGTTCAATGCCATGTCAACAGCTCCTTCAGAAATATTATTTCCAGGGAAAAACATGACGTGTTAAATACCCCCCCCCCCCCCCCACTGTATATTAAAATGATCTAATATTTTAGCCTCTTTTGTACTTTTAACCCTATAGTCCCTTATTGAACATTTAATCTACACATAATTCAAAAAGCCTGTATGTTATTTATGAAATACAAAAAACAGGACCAGAACGACTGGATGGGCCCTCCCAGCAATGCCCATGGATCCACAAAGTCAGTGCCCATCAACCCAGACTCCACCTGTGGAGACAACTGGATATGTGAGCACAGATGGCGTCAAATTAGGTAGCTATGATGTTTTTTTTTTCTGTTTTACCAATCTTGCTGAAGTCATTGTCACATACCAATAGTCTTCATGCTTTTCCTTTGTTGCCAGGAATATGGTCATTTTTCGTAATGTGGTCAACGGTCAGCCACTTTCCAACTGGTGGGACAACAGTAATAATCAGATCGCCTTCAGCCGCGGCAGCAAGGGCTTCATTGTCATCAATAATGATGATTGGTGAGAAACACGCAGAGCTCATACATAAATAATGATTATTTTTACAGTGTAATAAAACACATTTATCACATTACTACATGTCTAAGGCAAGACACTGAAATGTGAAAAGAATATGTCAAGTCAAAGTCAGCTTTAATTTCAATTCAACCACATGTACAGGGCATACAGAGAATTGAAATTGTGTTACTCTCAGACCCTAGGTGCATAACAAATAATAATGATACAAACAGAAGAATTTTTAAATAAAAAAAATGTTTTATTACACATATAATATAAAAAATATTGGTAAAAAACTTGTATGCTATACAATTACAATTAAGGGTATAGTTATAACTATTTAGGGCATAACTATAGTTATCACTATATTTTCCTACTTTATTATTAGTTAATTATATCAAGAATTGCAAACATTTCTAAAATGTTGTTTGAATATGGAAATTAGGCAGTATTTCATTTAATATGTGCAAAAATACAGAAATAAAGAGAAAAATTTTAAGTCAAGTTCAAAATTCTTGTTTATTTATTTATTAATTTATTTACATATTAGAGTAAAGGGTTTTTTCCAAGTCGATTTTTGAAATCTATAAATAAAAAAAAATACTGTGAGAAAAAAAAATAAAATCACAATTTTTGTAGAATATAATGTTATATATTACCAGGTGTATTATGTATGAAAATATTCTTAAAAAAAACTGAATTAATATATTAAATAAACTTTAAAGTCTGGTGTATAAGCACTAACCAGCCACATTATTAGGTACACCGTATTAGTACCGGCTTGGACCTCCTTTTGCCTTCAGAACTGCCTTAATCCTTTGTGGCATAGATTCATTAAGACACTGGAAATATTCCTCTGAGATTTTGCTCCATATTGACATGATAGCATCACACAGTTGCTGCAGATTTGGAGACTAATGGTGAAAACAAAACAGAAAACAGCCTTTAAAACTCTATATTGTAATTGAAATTAACACACAGACTAATAAAATGTGGCAAAAAAGTAAACATTTTAGATTTTTGATGTAGACACTTTTTTCAATATATACAGTTGAAGTTAATATTAATAGCCCCCTGAATTATTAGCCCCCCCCCAGTTAATTTTTTTCCCAATTTCTGTTTAATGGAGAGAAGTTTTTTCCAACACATTTTTAAACACAGTAGTTTTAATAACTTATTTCTAATAACATATTTATTTTATCTTTGCCATGATGACTGTAATATATTACTAGATATTTTTCAAGATGCTTCTATACAGGTTAAAGTGACATTTAAAGGCTTAACTAGGTTCATTAGGTTAACTAGGCAGGTCAGGGTAATTAGGCAATTTATTGTATAACATTGGTTTGTTCTGAAGACAGTCGGGAAAAAAATTAGCTTAAAGGGGCTAATAAATTTGACCTTAAAATGGTTCATAAAAAAATTTAAACTGCTTTTATTCTAGCTGAAATAAAACAGATAAGACTTTCTCTAGAAGAAAAAAACATTATTAGACATACTGTAAAAATTTCCTTGCTCTGTTAAACATTATTTGTGAAATATTTAAAAAAGAAAAAAAATCAAAGGGGGGCTAATAATTCTGACTTCAACTGTATGTGTATATATACTGTGTGTGTGTGTGTGTGTGAGTGTATATATATAT
>CAIGQZ010032689.1:1013838-1040442 GCA_903798205.1 Danio tinwini
AAAGCGTTCCACGTGCATTGTGTCTTTAGATATTTTGATTAAAATATATATATAGTTAAAGCTTGTATGTTGATTTATTAGTCTAACTGAGAAATCTGTTTTAAAAATTTATTTTGTGTTGGCGCCAATGGTTGGTGCGTCAACACATGGCACCAGGGTGCTTGCAGCGACCCGAGTCCTTCCCCTATCTCTGCTCCCCACACTGTCCTGTCTGTAAAATCTCAACTGTCCTATCCCAATAAAGGTAAAAACCCCTAAAAAATTATTATAAAAAAAAAGTATTTTGTTCAAAATGGCCAAAACTCTTGAGCAAAAATAACCTGTTCCGAAAAAAAAACATAGCTGATGATATCAGCAAATATATATTAATAGCCCCCCCAGAATTATTAGCCCCACGTTTATTTTTTTCCCCAATTTCTGTTTAACAGAGAAAAGATTTTGTCAACACATTTCTAAACATAATAGGAGGTTCACCTTTAGTTGATAGGACATTGGCAAATCTAAACAAGAATGCATGGAAAGCAGAGAAAAGGTAAGGATCAGACCTTGAGCTGGGAATCGAACTCACGTTACCTTAAACACTGAAGTGCCGTGTGTCAACACACTAACCACTACGAGATTGGGGGCAAAATTAGCATATAATAATCCCAAGGTTTTGTTTTTAATTTTAATTTTGAAAGACTGATTGTAAGTCCTGTTTTATTGGTCAAAACTGACTATCCATTGAAATGAATGGGAAGGATTGAGAACAAGAGTAAATGTTTTAGCTGGCTTTACTTAATTATTGAACAATAACATTTTTGTAAAATCACGTTGAAAGGTATAAACATTAAATATGATACATCAGGCTTTTGAGTACTGTTCATATGCATGTTTATGTCTCAATCATTGTATTGCATTACATTATATATTTGGTAAAATAACAGCTACAAACTTTGAACATATAAATAAACATTTTAATTTCATACATAATTGGGATAGATTTAAAATAGATATTTTAAATATGCATTTTGTTATTCAATTAGGAATCCTAAATACTTATTGGGGATACTTACCAATAAAAACGATTAAACCACTCTGTAAAACTTAAGTGTTTTAAATATATATATATATATATATATATATATATATATATATATATATATATATATATATTCTGACTATTATCATATATGTCTGACTTTGGACTCAACACTACAGGTGTCCAAACAAAAGAACAACTTCAGCTTCACCACTTTAGACCTCATGAAAATGAACGACCACTGTGAGGAGGCGCTAAAAGACATTTTCCACATGTCTTATGTGTGAGTATACTACTATAGACAACTACTGCAAGAATGAAAATGTACCATAATAGCCATACATGATATTTACTGATCATATTTAGGGTGGTTTCCAAGCTACTGAGTGAAGTCCATGAACAAATCCACTGCCTGTACAAACTGTCTGATGTTGTTTCAATGCTGGACATGCTGCTCTCTTTGGCTAACGCTTGCACCATCTCAAATTACGGTAATGTATAATGTTTAAGGGGCCTAACAGTCATAATATATATTATTACATTCATGAGAGTGCATTCAGTTTGCTTTATCAGATATTAGTGCAATTGATTTCCTTGAAATATTTATATAATAAATAGGGTATTTGTTTCCTGCAGTGCGTCCTGAATTCACTGATACTTTGGCAATACAACAGGGTCGCCACCCCATCCTGGAGCGCATTTCTGGGCAACAGCCCATCTCTAACAACAGCTACATCTCAGAGGGAAGCAATTTTGTGATCATAACAGGCCCAAATATGAGTGGCAAGTCCACTTTTTTGAAACAGGTGGCCCTCGTCCAGATTATGGCTCAGATAGGTACACAATTTATTAATATTTATTTATTTTTTTCCACACTTTTATTTTTACTTAGTTTATTTTTTACAATACAGAACAATAATTTAACAGAAAAACCATGCTAACATATATCATTACATACATACACACATATCAATATGCACATACATAATTACCTATATATACACCACATAAACTTGCATGTAAAATAATTTTCAAAAAAATAAATAAATTAATTAATTAATTAAATAAGCCAAATATAAGATTGCTATTGCTCTACTTATTGCAATTCACTTAAATGGGGATGTCTTTATATTCTCTATATATCAACCATTTTCCTTACCCTTTCTGAAAATATCCGTTTTCATCATCAACATATTCAGTATGTCAATTTTTCCATTACATGAATTTCTTCAATTATCTCAAACCATTGCTTACATTTCAGCGATGAGTCTTTAAGCCAGTTCCTTGTTATAGTCTTTTTGCATGCAACAATAAGAGTCTTGCACAAATATTGGTCACCTCTGGAAACAATGTCCTTAATATCTCCCATAAACAAAAATAATGCAGTCCTAGCAACTCTGTATCCAAACACCTCAAATAACAATCTGCACATCATCCCAAAACAGTTGAATTTTCCCACAGCTTCAGAAGATATGGGTATGATCTACTTCTGCCTGCCCACACTGTCTCCAGCACATTGATATATTTTTTTTGTAAAAAGAAAAAATGAAAATAAAAATGCTAAGATCTAATTCAAACGGTTTTAATAAAGTAAAGGAAAACACTGAATCCAAGTCAAAATTATTAGCCCTCCTGTGAACTTTTTCAAATATTTCCCAAATGAGCAAGGAATTTTCCCAGTATTTCCTATAATACTTTTTCTTCTGCAAAATGTCTTATTTTTGTTTATTTTGGCTAGAATAAAAGCAGTTTTAAATTTTTTAAAACAATTTTAAGGTCAATATTATTAGCTCTTTAAGCAATATTTGTACTCGATGGTCTACAGAACAAACCTCTGAGTATGTTTTCATGGACACAAATAATTCGATTTTAATGTTTTTTTTTGTTTCTGTTTTTTTTAGTTCTCAAAAGAAAATACATATATAACTTTCATAATTGCTCATGCAGAAAGAGACTTAAAAATCTTGCATATGCTTTTTATTTTTTCACTTTCACAACAACATAAACTATAAACAGTAATACATAGGGAGCTACAAATCCTTTAGAAAATTGCCTTTAAAGAAGAAAAGATATATATTTAGGCACATAATATTAAATTAAAAATTTACAATTCAAGAAAAATCCAGGCATATTGGTAAAATATACTCAATCCATTTACTCCAAATTAGCATTTTTAATATGATTAAGACAATACTCTAATTAGGGTCTACCAAGTAAACAGCAATTTTTTATTAATTTCATCCAATTAAGGTCATAATCAAACTAAACAGAAATCGGATTAAGACGTGGAGTATGCCGATTTTAGTCACATTATTGAAGTGCAGTACATATATGTAAACACCGTAATCAAACTATTACACTATTCTCTGCACCTACCGAGTTAGTGAAGGACCACAGACACACACATCATGAATTATTTTCTTTCCTTGCAGCGTGCGGTATCAAATTTCATTAAAATTACACTCTTCCAGCAATTCATACTTGCATCTATTATCTTGTTTGTCCAGGAGGACATGTTCCTGAATGAAAGTGAAAGTGCCAAGCTACTGTTAAAGTCAACAAATCATAAATGATTTTGAAACTTCAGAGGAAATGTGGATAGTGTGGTGATGCAATGACGTTAATCCAATTATGTGTTATAACATGTAAAACGAGGTCATGAAAGCAACATTCAAAAAGCAACTCATGTAAACACCTTAGTCATATTATTATCTTATTCAGATTAAGGCAAATAATTTGATTACTGATGTCCACGTAAAAATAGTCGCTGTTATACAATGACTTGCCTACTTACCCTAACTTGCCTAGTTAACCTATTTAAGCCTTTAAATGTCACTTTGAATAATAGTATCTTGAAAAATATATAGTAAAATATTATTTAAAATCAGTTGTTCGAAATTAGTTATTAAAACTATTATGTTTAGAAATGTGTTGAAAATAATCTGTTAAACAGGAATTGGGGGAAAATATACAGGGGTGCAAATAATTCAGTAGGGCTAATAATTGTGACTGCAACTTTACAGACACATAATTTTAAAACAAAAAGTTGAATAATAAAGAGGAAATTGCTCTTTTTGTCACTGATATAATGTAAGAGGTTGTGTGTGGTGATGAGCGGGTTTGGGGGAAATTTTAAGATCATGTGTTTTGTGCATGATTTAGCAGCTGTCTCCAAAACCTGCAGGATCTAAATAAACTTCTTTAAACAGTTTTCTTTGTCCTAGGATGTTTTGTGCCTGCGGAGTACGCCTCTGTTCGTATTGCGGATCAGATATTCACCAGAATAGGAGTGGACGATGACTTTGAGACCAACTCCTCTACATTTATGGTTGAAATGAAAGAGGTCAGATTTAGACAGATGCATTAAGATTATCTCACATGCAATCAGAAATATATATATATGTATACTCTTTTATTTAAAAACTGCACATCTAGGTGTCCTACATCATCCACAACGCAACCAACAGTTCTCTGATCATTATTGATGAGCTGGGTCGGGGCACCAGTCCAGAGGAAGGCATTGGCATCTGCCACAGTGTCTGTGAATTTCTCATCAATCTTAAGGTGACTTTTTTTATTTAATTAACTCTGTATTTACATAAAATTAAATGGAAAAACTATACAAAGCAAGTAAATATTAATGGTAAAAAAATTATACATTTGATTTGCACATCAACCAATCAACATGCTTAAAGGGGATCTATTATGCAAACATTTATTTTATAAGGGGTTTAAACACAGCTGTATAGCAGGAGAATATAACAAGCTTCTAATGGTAAAAAAGTATTACTTTATATTTTATATACACTTTTTTGACATCTTGACATTTGACATTTTGAACGTTTTGACATCTCCTTTTATGTCATCGGAGGGGGAAAGTCCCGCCTATTAGTGACGATCTCTCTTTTATTAGCATAGAAGGTTAGTCTTGTTTTTGAATCTGCTGCTATGCTAAAGCACAGGCTTTTGTAGCTCCACCCTCTTTTGCAAAGTGCACAATCTCATTTGAATTTGAAGCAACAGTCATCAAAATGACACAATTAGGATCAAAGCCTAAAAGGGACTATTTCAATGAGTTGTAAAACAATTTTTTAAAATTATTTGTGAGATATTTTGAGCTGAAACTTCACATTTCCCTTCTCTAGGGACATCAGAGACTAATTTTACATCTTGTAAAAAAAAGACATAATACTGTAGGTCCCCTTTTAAATTATATTTCTATTTTCTTCACCCTAAAATATATTTAGAAATATATTTAGTTTGAATGTATTTTATTGTACAACACAGATACAACATATATTTACCATATATTTTTTTACCGTATGGGAACAGTGCTTCATTTATTTGTTAATTATTTCACATTTGTTGTTTAAAGCCTTTTTCCAAAATTTTTTAAATTCATTATTTAGCTTTAAATTAAAACAATACTTGACAATATGAATAAAGTTTGTTTGAAGTTTGTTTGAAAACACATTGTTCTGCAGGCCTTCACACTCTTTGCCACACACTTTCTTGAGCTGTGCCAGTTGCAAACTCTTTATCCCAATGTGGAGAACCAGTACATGCAGGTGCAGCACATCCGCACAGGAGACGGAAGAGCCGAGAGGGTTGTCTACACCTACCAGCTCAGCCGAGGACATTCAGAGGAGCGCAACTACGGTGGGATATCTTTATTACACATTTTAAACAACCTATTCTATGGTTGCACAATGTTGAAATCCATTCATATTCCTGTTGAATGTGCTATATAAGTAAACTCAACATTTTTCTGCTGTTTGTTTAGGCATAAGGGCAGCAGAGATGACCAATCTACCACTAGACATCATTCAGGAGGCCAAAACTGTTGCAGATAAAATCAACCAAAAGCTCTGGGTTTGTTTCTTCTGATGATGATTAAAACATTCGTGCTGTACAGACCTCCTATAAAGTTATTGACCCTGTTTTAATCATCCTGACCACAGGCCAAACATCATAGTGATCCTGCCACACTTAAGCAGAGAGCAGACTATCGTCTGGCCACCCGACTGGTGCAGACGGCCCGTAACTCACAGCTGGACCATGCGAGCCTACGTCACTACCTGAAGGGACTGAAAACACAGTACCTGGCTGAGATTCAGATGATAAAAGAAAATGCTACAGAGTTGGTAGAGATTGAGGAGTGAGGTCTGTGGTGGTGAAACAAAAAGACAAAATACAACATTTAGAAAAGCAATTTAAAGAGACAGTTCACCCAAAAAATGAAAAAAAGCTTGTTATAAACCTGTTTGAATTTCTTTCTTCTGATGAAAAGAAAAATGATATTCTGAAGAATGTTGGAAACCAGTAACTGTTAACTTCCATGGTATTTTGTTTTTCTACTATGGATGCCAATGGCTACCAATTTTATGAAACTCATAAAGGTTTAAGAAACAGATGAGGGTGAGTAAATGGTAAGTCAGTTGTCATTTTTGGGTGAACTATCCCTTTAAGGAGATTGTTCAGTTTTACACCATACACACAGGGTATCTAATTTGTTTATTTGTTCATCATTTAATTTTTTTATTTAATGTTGTTTTAGCATGAGATTTATTTCTTGTTTTATAAGCATTCTGTATAGAGAAATTACAGGACATTTGTGTTTTAATGAGTTAAATATAAATGTTTAAGCAAACAAACATTTGAGGTGATATATTCACTGTTGTTCATGCACAACTCCAATGCCATTAATGCACAAATCAATAGCCTCAATATCAAGAAGTTACAGTTCTGTCTATGTAATGTTGCAGTTTATGAGACTGGTTTATAAGCCATATAACATAAGAGTTATTTGGTTATCAAATGCATTTCAATGTAACGTTTTCAGTGTGTTTTTTTAAAGCTCATTTTATTATTTTAATGTAGTGTTTTTCAACCATGTTCCTGGAGGACCACCAGCTCCGCAAATTTTCTGTCTCCTACACACCTGATTTAAATCATCAGCTCATTAGCAGAGACTGAAAGACCTGTAATGGGTGTGGCAAATGAGACATCCAAAACATGCAGTTTTGGTGGTCCTCCAGAACGTAGGTTGAGAAACACTTCTTTAATGCATTTACACAGTTTTGACCAGCAGTTATCTCTAGCATGTGGTGTTTTGAAAGTTTAGAAAGTGAATCATTTTTGTGAAGAAATTGGTTTAATTGTTTCAAAGCTTTGAAAAGCTTAGCTTCTTCCATCACTATTCAAGGTTAATTAATGTGATATTGATTCTAAACAATAGATTTAAGAAATGGTAAGTACTGCCAATACTGTAACCCATTTCCAACAAGTTGTTAGTGGTGTGGATGTTTCAGTGATTCTTCTTGTTATATTGTTACACCATGATGTGGCAACAAGTGAGCATCTTTATATGTGAGTCATTGAATCATTCACTCAACTGACCAACTCATTCAGGTAATCATTTGTTTATCTAATATTCAGAATTAATCAACTCATATACTGATATAAGTATTTGAAATATCTTGTTTAGTTGGCAATGGTTCATCAATTATGGATTTTTTGACAATGATTCTTTCATTAGTTTGCTTATTTAGACTGGCGATGCAGTGTGACCTGCAGAAAGAATCACTTATTCAATCTTACTAATGCACTGACAAATAGAAAAGCTCACAGACAAACTTAAGGTGCAAATTAGAATAGCTTTTACTAAGAAAGTTTCAGATATTCTTATTCAATCTGATACCTCTTGAATCGCAACATGTTCTGTCTATCACAGTTTGCAAGGAAAGATAATAATAAAAAGAAGAATTTGGAGTAACAGAACTAAAATAACTAAAATTGTTTGGAGAAACTAAAATAAAAATTGGAGTAACAGTGTTTACATTAGATAGCATTTTAAAAGATGAGCCAAATGCACAGAAAAAAACAGTTCAATCATGAAATGTATTAGGAATAATAGAAAGACAAGATTTAACAAATAAGTGTGAAGCAGGATCCATTAATTTCACACTCCATCACAGTAGATTGCAATGTGCATCTTGCATGGTTCGTAACCCTTCATTTAAGGGATAGTTCACCCAAAACTGAAAATTCTGTCAAAGATATTCTACAATCCAGTTAATTTTATGCTCATTTTGGAGTATCTTATTAAATAAAATGCTTGATGAAAATGACAATGAATTTTGAAAATGCACATAAAGATCTTACGCGCACAACTGAGAAGGATAAACGATTTATTCGATAAGACAAAATGCACATAAACTACAATGGAAACACATTTACAGAATAAAGTCCAGCATGTAGATTAAAAATAATGTGATTTTGTTTTTAACAGATCATATGATAACAAAACATGTATGCTATGAGACAGCATAAATAGACAAGCCAGCAGACTGACCACATCATATGCTCATTCTCAGCAGGCACACAACGTCATTGATCTTTAGTTCTATTTTGGTTGCAGTGTCAGGTGACCAAAATTTAACGTCAATTTGCTGTCTAATACCAATGTCATCTTGCGCTGATATTTTGGTTGGTTTTAGGCTGTGGCATTAACTAACTAAAATCCAACATCTTTTTAATGTCATGATATGACTTCCATACAACGTCAAAGTCTAACATTAGTACACATTTATCTTGGTTGGTTTTATGTTGTGTAATTTCCTAATTAAAATTCAAAGTCATTTTAATGCCATAATGTGTCATCTATATGCTAACATCATTAGCTGTTGACCTTTGGGTGATTTTATGTTGTGTAGTGAACTACCTAAAACTCATCTTGGCTTTGAAGTCTGAGCTCAAACTGACGTTGGGTTTTGACATCAACCCGATTTTTATATACAGTACAACCAAATGTCTAAGTTAGTCTGACGCTGGAGTCCAATGTCAATTTTATGTCTTTGTGACGTCCGATGCCTGCTGGGTTGGTTCTAAAATCCCCCAGCCAAAGTCTGTCTTCAAAAGGGTTTGGTATTATGAGTGTCGGGAGTCTTATGCCTACAAAAGCCAATGTGCTTTCAGTGTTTTCTATTCCTCTTCTAAAGCGCAAGTAATTTATTATATAAAAAAAGGCTCACAGTAGCTTTTTCTTTTTTGGTGCCAGTTTATCAGATAGTGAAAATTTTGTTCTCTTTAACTCACTGGATGGAAACGAAGCTTTATTTTTTTTGTTTAGTATTTGTTTTGTATTCTTTGACATTTATGCATTATTCCAGTTTTTCTCATAACTTTGCACAATAAACTTACACTACCCAACAAAATTCTTGTCGTCGATGCCAGCTGTAGAAGCAACAAATAATAACTTGACTTCTAGTTGATCATTTGGAAAAGTGGCAGAAGGTAGATTTATCTGATGAATCATCTGTTGAACTGCATCCCAATTATCATAAATACTGCAGAAGACCTATTGGAACCTGCATGGACCCAAGATTCTCACAGAAATCAGTCAAGTTTGGTGAAGGAAAAATCATGGTTTGGTATGGGGGCTTGGGAGAGATCTGCGTTGATGGCAACATCAACAACCTGAGGCATCAAGACATTTGTGCTGCCCATTATATTAAAACCACAGGACAGGGCAAATTCTTCAGTAGGATAGCACTCCTTTTCATACTTCAGCCTCCACATCAGTTCCTGAAAGCAAAGAAGGTCAAGGTGCTCTAGGATTGGCCAGCCCAATCACCAGACATGAACATTATTGAGCATGTCTGGGGTAAGCTGGAGGAGGCATTGAAGATGAATCCAAAGAATCTCAATAAACTCTGGGAGTCCTACAAGAACGCTTTCTTTGCCATTCCAGATGACTTTATTAATAAGTTATTTGAGTCATTGCAGAGATGTATGGATGCAGTCCTCCAAGCTCATGGGAGTCACTCACAATATTCATTCTTTTCCCACCGCGACTTTTCTGACCATGACTTTATATTCTATACTGTACACTATTTCTGTTAAGTGACAAGTCTTTTGCCTAAGCAAAGTCAGAGATTACTGTCCTAATTAAATAACTACAAATCAAGGCATGATCATATCTTATTTTGGTAAAATAAGTGTAATCTAGAGGTTTTTGCCTTTAATATAAGCCACTTCTGATACCAAATGATCAACTAGAAGTCAAGTTATAATTTGTTGTTCCTATAACTTAGATCGGTGACAAAACTTTTGTCAGGTAGTGTAGCTATTTACTCACTCTTTAATTGCTATTTACACTCTTTACCTAACCTGTTTGACTTTCTTCTGTTGAACACAACATAAGATATTTTGAAGTAAGCCAGAAAGCTATAACCATTGACTTACATAGTACTTGTTTTTTCTCCTGTGGAAGTCAGTGGTTAAAGGTTAAATACCTCCTTTAGCGCTTAATAAAATAAAGAAGCTTATGTGAATGGAAAACCACGCGAGAGTGAGTACATTTTACGTGGGTGAACTATCCCTTTAAATCTAACAACAACAAGAAGAAGAAAACCGTTCTGTACGGCGCTGTTCTTTTCCCACAGAGCTCCTAAAATGCCAAACCCCTTCAGCAGCAGCGGCTCTCGCGAGATTTACGCGGCTCGTCCCCCCGGTCTCTCACAGGCGGAGTTCCGTCTTTCCTTCTCACTGTGCTGCTTCAGCCCACACTGACCTGACCTGCCACAGCGAAACAACTGGGCCGGAGCCGCAGTCCACCGCGCTTCCCGTTCAGGAACGCCTTTACATCCCGACAACAACAATAACAGCGAGTACACTACCGCAGGTACGTTCAGCAGCGACTTCAGCTCGCGCTATCTGCAGTGAAGTGAGAGTGAGTGGATGGAGCAGATCACACGGGCCTACTGCTCTGCTGCTCCGATACTTCTCCACCGGTACCCGGGTACACCATCGCTGCAGCAGGGCTTACATTTAACCTACGGAGAGCTGAGATCCCTGTTGTCCGTCGATCGATAGCACACGGGCTCGCGATCCTAACGATGAATGCTTTTAAGCCTGTGATGATGCTTGATCAATCCACGCCTCTCTTCTTCCAGCTAAGCTAAGCTAGTGATCATAACGAATGCGATAATGCGGATCATTCCTCATGTTTGCTGCTCTCAATTCGTTGTCAAGTGCAGAAACACGCACGGATGGAAAGTCAAGCACGCGCTTTAGTCGGTCAGTCATATGTGGTGGTCAGTCAAGTGTCAGTCAGTTTCTTATTAAACGCCTCGACCTACTTTAAAACCTAGCTGTCATGCAGCTCTTTCAGGCTCTCTCTCTCTCAGGACTTTGCTACTTGCTTTGCACTACTGTTATCTTATCGTAAAGGTGTGTGCTTTATTGTAGACCTGCTGTAAATACCCGTATTACTATTAATATCTCTTGTTTTGCCTTGAAGGTTTGTCATTTTAACTGCTTTGTAGCTCGTTTGATGTTAGCAGCCCTGGTGCGGTGCACATTTCCCCTGATGTGGTTAACGGAAGGGATTATCTGTCATCAGTAGTAGTTGGGTGGCTTTTAATAGTCGCATGTGTGTGCGCATGCGCATTGAGCTGTCATTTAAAGATTTAAAGGAGGCCTCATGGCAGGACACATGTGTTCCAAACTTATTTAAAGAGCACATTAATTGGACATTTGTATTTGTTATTAATCCTCAATCTGTTATCTAGTGAACTTCTTAAAACTGGATACATGTCTAAAATATTTAAAAACATTTAATGGGAAAATGCATTTGAGCCATCATTCAAGCCTTTTTTTTACCACACAATGCCAGAATTGCTTAATATAATTTAATTTGAGTTTCTTTTACAATGGACCCTTTTCACATGACTGTTATGACGTGTTTAATGGTCATCAAAATTTTAAATCCTTGAACGTTTTTAATATTTAAATTTTTTAAACGTATGTATATTTATATGGATTTATGCATGTATTATATCATCTTTGCATCAAAATACATAAAAACAAATGACCGTTTATGCGAGGTGTTTCTAATGCAGCGTCTATGGGGCTGAGAGTAAATTTGACATTATTCTCTCCTCTGGCTGCCTTCATCAGTCTCACACATTTTTTCCTGAAAGTCTTGATAACACCATCATGGAGTTTTTCTTGCATTATTTTAGCTAATAATACAATTATTTGTTGTTGTATTCGCTGGTCTCTATGTTCACCCAACCATAACACCTTTCGCTACTGAGAAACCCGGAAATGTGAAAAGGGTCTATGATATCATGTTTTGGGTTAGTTAAGAGTTTTGGTTGAGTCCTGGAATCTGTGTGTGCATTCTCAAACATCTTGTAAATGTTACGCAAAGATGTGTGGCATCTGAAGATGTGGTAAAAAAATAGTTCAGGAAATCAATTCTGCGTTGATTTCTAGATTTTCAAAAAGTAAAAAAAAATGTAGTATCCTCTTGAATCGATTGTGAGTTTCGTTTTTATTGCAGTCACAAACAGTTGTAATTTTCTTGCATGCAATTGTTTAAAAACACCGCTTGAACCTCAAATAATCATTAATAAATTTAGCAAAGCTTTAACGAAAGAGTGTTTATTGAGCTGTTTACGTTAGTCTTGTGATTTTAAAGGTCCCGTGAAATTAAAATAAAGTTTTTTAGATGTTAGTTTTAGTCTGTTAGTTTTAAGGATATCTTATGGCGTTTGCCTAAATCAGGGGTGCCCAAACTTTTTCTTATGAAGGGCCAGAAACTAAACTTGATTGAGGGTGGTGGGCCAAAGGTATTACATTAAAGTTGCCAAGGTAACTTCCTAATTTATCAGTATTTAAAAAAAATTGTGTAGTAATTTTTCAAATTATATAATTTTTAAAAAATTTTACAGTGAACTTCCTACAATAAAAACAAACAATCCCATCTATACCTCAGTGGAGTTCTATGCGTTATCTTCTATCCATCAAGTAGCGGTATTTATATTTCAAATTTTTTTACAAAATCTGATTCATTTATTTGAAACATTTAATTTCAGTTTGCTTTTTTTGTAGCTCAACAATTAAACTAACAAACAAATGGTTGTGAAATTAGAACTGACGGTCTCTGTTGAAGGCATTTGCCCCAACCTTCATCATCATTTCCCATCCTCTTCTCAGATGGGACAGCCCAAAAGTTGGCCCATGGTAACCTTTGATTTGGCCCGCGGGCCCAAGTTTGGGCATCTCTGGCCTAAATAGATCAACGGATTTATTCATGTCACTTCACACTTTAGTCTGTCTTTGAATCTTCTGACCAATCAAATGCTCTTTAATATCTTCAATGCACCGCCCCCTTCAAGACGCTTCTCATTTGATGCACTTGATCTCAACCACTCTCACTGGCAGAGCTGTAATGAAACAAAACGCTACTCTATGTCCCACCCTTTCTTCAGTTTTCAGTTGAGATTGCATCAAACATCAGATAAGAAATGCACATTTCAAAGCACTTCACAGGACCTTTTAAAAAGCCAAAATACATGACCCAGCCAAACACAGAAGCGCTCTTCCTTGTGAGTATTGGATAGTACAGTTAAAAACTAGCCTACAGGACCATCTGCTATTAAAAGCTAAGCTCAGAATCGATTCAAGAGAGAATAGCGAAAATCTCAGAATCAAGAATTTTTCGTCACAGCTCTAGTGACATCAGGACATGGAGGTGTCAAAAAGGCCAGCTCTGGAATCTGGATTTTCTTGATGGTATAGACCATTTCAATGTGGCCATGTCATTAACCCATGAACATTTCCTGCATATCAAACTATTTCATAACTGTAATAAGTGGCAATTCAATCATAACCTAATGTTAAAACAGTTATCATAACATTATTATTTATCAATTTTGGATTCTCGGAAGCTATAGAAATTAAATATGTAAAACAGGAAATACCATGGGACCATTGTTATCGTTAACACCCCTCAAAATAGTCCATACGAGTGCATTGTGTCGTTCCACTAAGCTGGCCAATGATCTCCTCTTCAGTGCAGATAGTGTGGAGTTCCCTGGTCTGTTTCATTCCTTTTGCAGACATTTTTTTTCTGTTGAGAATGTTGATGTTCATTTAAATCATAGACTATAGAATACACAAGACATATGTCACTTGTATCTTTTTGAATAGGGTAAAGTGTAACTGTCAATATGGTAAAAAAAGCCCCGCCTACTAGTACAGGAGCCAATTATTGAGTGTTATATGGCGAATAAAGCCCGCCTTCTAGTAGAGGAGCTGATTATTGGCTGTTTCTCAATATGCGTTCTTCAGCGGTCTTGCATTCTCGTGTTCTCGAGTAACGTCATCATCGGCTGCCAAAGTTCAGTTCCAATACTCAAGACTGCAAGAACAGAGGATGTGTGAAACTTCCTGGATGTGTTCTTGATATCAAGGACGGACCGATGCAGACTTGAGCACTGATCTCGCTCTAGAAGTCCCAGAAGCCATTGCGACTGGAAGTTAGAAGCGCAGCATTTTATTTAGATTTATTATTAAAGTTCAGAGATATAAGTTATTTACCTCAGGAGTTTTCCTAAATAAAACGGTGAATATGAACATTACCATGGACATCTTAATAAAGAAATAAACACATTAAGGGTGTTTTTTTGCTGAAATTCGTATTAAAATCTGTTTTATTTATATTGTGCAACTTATATTTATAATGTTTTTATGCATAGTATATATTTTGAAAAGGGAAAAAATAATAAACAGTTGTATGAATGCTGTAATGTTTAAATAATTTTCCATTTAAAACGCGTAACGGTCATGTGACCATTAGGAAGAACTCAGCATCTCATTCCTCACAGGACGCGTTCTCTGTTCTCGCGGTCTCCTGAGTTCGTTCGTCTGAGGACACCTGGCAAGACCGGTCTTCACAAGAACGCAAGTCCGTTCTCTGCGTTCTTGGATTTGAGAAACAGCCATTGATCGCTATAGACTTGACGATACTCTGGGGGAAGAGCTCGAACCAGACGTAAATTTTTGCAGATTTTGTGTAATTTGGATGTTTCGAAATGAAACTAAAGAGACAGTTGTTGTTGAATTTTATTGGTCATTCTTATTCTGTAATGTAATCATGAGCTTGGCTAGCAGTTTTGGAGAATTTGATACTTCTTTATTTAAACAGAATGCCCGAGCATACTGCCCGAGAGGCATTTCAAAGATGGCCGGAGAGTGAAACGTCTTACCTTAAAGGGACTTTGTCTAAATCCCCTGAGGCCTGTTGCACAAAACAAGTAGAAGAAACTCTGAGTTGTAGAATAAGTTTCTGGTCAACAAATCCAAAGAAATGCAAACCTGTTAAGATAATCCAGGGTTAGTGATTACCTCTAGAAGGCATGTACATGAAAAAGTGACACATGCAACAAACAGCTAATCACACGAGATTAGATTAAAGAGAGATCATTATCAGAAATAAGTTTTGACATGGTTGATGTGACACATTTAAGAAGGCAATTTAAAGAAAAAAGCATATATATATATATTAATGCAAATTCGTTATTGATTTTATTAAAGTAGGTTCACAAGCAATTTAAAAGACAGCAATTTTTAAAAAACTTTACATTAGGGCTGCATAATAATCATTCACAATAGTTACATTGCAGCATGTGCAATGTTGAGTCTAGATTGTAGTTTATAATTTGCTTGTGTTTTTGAGGCATGAGGATTTTTGAAGCATTCAGAGATAAGAAATTGTACAGTTTGTAACTTTTTATTGTATTATTTATTCAATGAACACTATGCAGTATTATTTTACATGTGAGTGATTATTCAATTGCTGTACCTGAAAGCGGTTAAACTCCTCAGAAAACCATAAAACACTGTTTATTTCATTTTTTACCGTATTAATGATTGTAGACTGTTTTTTATATTTTATGCACAATTCACACCTTTACAGAATCATCATGAGATATTGAAGTAATCTGGTGAAATTGTATTCATTTAGCAGCGAAACAAAATATCGCAATATTTGATGTTTTCCAATATCGTGCAGCCATAGTTTACATTATATAATAATTTATATACACTTTTTATGTGAGTGTTAATTTAAGGCATTAATAATATTGACAATTCAAAAGTATTTCATTATATAATATAAATAATTATAATTCATATGATATAAACAAATTATTATATATATATATATATATAAAATGAAAAAAGTATTAATACCTTTCTATTAATACAAAATACTTTATTTTGGAGCCAAACAAACACTGAAAGTGGACTTGTTGCATCAGATATACTAAAAAATTTACTCACAGCTCATTATTCCAGTTTGGTTTTGCCATCTAGCCAGCAGCTAGCTCTCTGCAGCTCGCACATGGTGGCCCACTGAAGCTAAGCAGGGCTGCGCCCGGGTCAGTACCAGGCTGGGAGACCACGTGGGAAAACAAGGTTGCTGTCGGAAGTGGTGTTAGTGAGACCATCAGGGGGCGCTCAACCTGCAGTCTGTGTGGGGCCCTAACACCCCAGTATATTGATGGACTCTATACTGCTCAGTCAGTGCTGTCTTTTGGATAAGACGTTAAATCGAGGTCCTTGCTCTCTGTGGTTGTTAAAAATCCCAGTATGTCCTTCGAAAAAGAGTAGGGGTTCATCCCCGGCATCCTGGCCAAATTAGCCCACTGTCCATCATGGCCTCCAAACCATCCCCATATCATAATTGGCTTTACCACTTTGTCTCCTCTCCACCAATCAGCTGGTGTGTGGTGTGCGGTCTGGCGCAATATGGCTGCCATTGGGTCACCCCCCCCCCCCCCCCCCCCCCACACACACACACAAAAAAATGTGTAAAATGCTTTGAGTGTTCAGAAAAACGCTATATAAATGTAAGAAATTATAATTATTAATTATATTAATTATAAATCAGAATAAAGCCTGCTCTGGAGCTGGTTAGCTGAATCGTGTAGGCTATAATAATCAAGAAGGCTATAAGTTACTGTTGTTTCAGACAGTTTGTCACAAGTTGACTTCTCAATAGCAGCATGTATGTTGTTAGAGATGACAAGTGATGATCCCCCAGAAAACAATGTGCAGTCTGACCCCACCAAAAAAAAGTGAGTCTAAAACCTTTTAATCACCCTGCCTAGTGGCTGGATCAAGTAAAGCAAATGAATCCTGACAGAATTTTCTACAGTGAAAGGAAGTAAAGATGCGTCATCCATCTTTTTTGCAGTCTATATATGGTGGAAGCACAAGCAATACGTTTTTAGCTGCAATTAACTTAACGGCCACTCTTATAATAATAATGACAGCACCACAAATTGATTGAACACAAATTGATTGAGTTGTTTTTGTTAATTTAAGTGGATTGAACATAAACTCCCCAAAAAACTCAATTGTGTTGATTCAGCTCACTTTAAATAAGCAGTCAACCAGCAAAAATCCCTTTTTGATTATAGATTGTGGTGTTCACGGATTTGCAGCTTTTAAAAAAGTATTTATGTCTTTAATTTCTGCAACATAACGTTGTGAATTCACTTCATAACCTGGTTGTCTTATGAGTCTGTAACAAATCCTTTTTTGATTAAATATTGGAAAAGTGCTTTCAGAACCAAGTCCATGGAAGAAATGGGCAGCCATTCTTAAAGTCAATTGTTAATATTTTTGTCCAATCAGTTGCTCTGTAAACAAACAATGTTCTTCTTACTATCAGCTCTAGTCTTTATGTGTCTGCTCCTCGGTTGTAATATATAAAGTGTGATTTATACATTGTTTTATTAACATCACATGTGCAGTCCCAACTACCTGTTTTTTTTTTTTTTTTAACTTTACTATAGTAAAGAAACTACTAGGTACTACTAAAGCATTTTGTGGAGTGTTTAAGTGTTTATATTGGTGTGGAAGTGTACTTTGCTGCTTTTGTTTGAGTATGTACTTTTATTTTCCCCTATTTGTGTGAGCCATTGGCCATTGTTCTGAGTAGTGTGTATTCAAATAAACAAAGAGAGGAGTTTACATCAGTCGATGACTTCATTTTTACTTCCTGTGCCCTTCTTAGGTGGAGCTTGCAACACAACTATCTTAAAAAGTGTTTCCTGTCTTTATTCTTTGGTTTAAAGACCAGTCAGGTTCATTTTTTGTGGTGTTTTCTGCACTTACCATACATCCACAATGTTTTCATTATCAATAGCTACTAGAATCAGTTGTCAGTTAAATTCCATTGATAATTTTTCACCTGTAGTCTTAATTGTCCAGTGTATGAACACTTCAGGATCTCTGCAGTAGAGGTAGGTCATTCTGGTACTGCCTATCTACTGTTTTAAGAATACCATGATTTTGGATGAACTACTCAATTGGGCTGGCCAATAAATCAAAATAAAATTGCAATTTTAAATCGAATCAAAAAGCTGCAGTTGTCATGCATATATCTTGTCAGTGAAGCACCTTTCTGTGATTAGTAGTAAATCTCCAAATATCTGGCTTAGAGGTTTGGACCTACATCGTTGTCACAGTTCAGTCCATTTATCATTTATCATGTCACCTGCTTGTGTCAATTTATTATCATGATGCATTGTTAATGTGCTGTCGATGCACATTTTTACGGTTGCCGTAACCCATGGCACATTCCTTGCAAGTAGCTGTTCATTTAAGGCCGATTTAAATTTTCACGTCGAGTGATCGTCGTGACCCATGGCACTTGTCTTGTGCGTAGCTGTGCATTTATACTTCTGCACTCAGTTTGTATTGCGCTGCTATAACACTTTTGACTTGCTAGCTGTCAGTGAGGTTTTATGTTCCTGTGTTGTGTTTCTTCGCGGAGGTTTTGTTCTGAATGCTATCTTAATATACAAGTAGCTAAAATTCGCTCATTCAGAGGCAGGACATGTAACAACTTTAATCATAAGGTAAACACATACTCGATACTTGTAAACACTCGGTCCATTGGGCTCGCTACTCTGCCACAGCTCTCGGCCCCGTTCATACTCGTCACCGATACCATGCCGACCAGTCACTGAGCTTGCGCTATGCATTATTGTGACGTGTAGTTATATTTTTTTGAGAGGTCAGTGTCTGTGTCAACGTCAGCCACGGCGAGTGGTATGTGACCAAGCGAAGGCTGTGCCGGGCCATACGCGTGCACTTGATGCAGAAGTACAAATACACTTTTAAACTTATTTGTTCTGTTTGTGTTGCTCGGTCCGCCCACAGGACTGTCTGCCCCGCCCACTCGCATCACATCAAGCGTGCTGTTTGTGTTCTGCTATAAGGCTTCTGACACGTTAGCTGGCAGTGAGGTTTTTTTGTTCCTCTGTGTCATGTTTCTTCTCGGGTGTATTGTTCTGAATGCTACCTTAATGTACAAGTAGCTAAAACTAGCTCATTCAGAGGCGGGAACCGGCGGACATGCAACAACTTTAATTATAAGGTAAACAAAACATTTCCATCTGGATTTCCTTTACGGGACTCGAAACTTGTAAACACTCCATTGGGCTCACTGTTCTCCCGTGGCTCTCGGCCCCACCCATACTCGTCATTGATACCATGCTGACCAATCACAGAGCTTGCGATATGCGTTGTTGTGACGTGTAGTTATATTTTTTTGAGAGGTCAGCGGCAGGCACGGTGGGGGGTATGCGACTGTGCGAAGGCTGCGGCGAACCATACACGTGCACTAGATGCAGAAATATAAACCAGACATTAAAGTTCGTTGATCTGTTTGTGTTGCTCTGCCAATAACACTTCCGAAATGCTAGCAGGCAGTGGGGTTTCTATGTTTCTTTGTTGAGTTTCTTCACGGATGGTTTGAGTTTACACCGGATGTGTGCTATGCTAACTTAATGTAGAAGTAGCTCAAACTCGCACTGATTTATGGAAGAAAGAGGCAGGAACCTGCGAACATGCCTCATACGCGACTCCGCACTTGTTAAAAACTCTCTGCCCTGCGCTATGCATTGCTGCAATGTGTAATTACATTATTTGAGAAGTTTACGTCAGGCTATGAAGAAGGTTATGCGAAGGCTGCACTGTACCTGTTTGCGTGCATTTGATACAATATCCAACCCTGTAAACTCTCTTATTTACATTGGAAAATAAAGGCCAGTTCAGTGTGGACAATGTGCATACTATGCAAAATACCCAATGCTGTCCAAGCAAAGTGTTTACTAATCCAAATGAGAGTGAGTCATTGACTGTGTTTACATGGACGTCAGTAATCAAATGATTTACCTTAATCTGAATAAGGCAGTAGGTGTTTATGAGTTGTTT
The DNA here is from genome assembly GCA_903798205.1 of Danio tinwini. Lineage (NCBI taxonomy): Eukaryota > Metazoa > Chordata > Actinopteri > Cypriniformes > Danionidae > Danio > Danio tinwini. The sequence goes on from CAIGQZ010032689.1 coordinate 1,033,943, forward strand.
TTACTATGTTCCTTTCGTGTTCCTGTGTTATAGTATATAAATCAATTATTGTCATTACGTCACCATGCTTCCCAATGTTTCCTCTTGAGTTTCATGTTATTGTGGGTGTTTCATTTAAAATTTTTCGACTTTCGATTTCATGAATGCCTCCGTGACAAACTCTGAGGTACTGGATGAGAGTATGAAGGAAGGACTAATGGGAGAGAGTTGTTTTATGAAAAGAAAATCTCTGCATTTTCCAGACATTTGTGATATTGTGTTTGGTGATGGAGGGTCTGAGTCTCCAGAGATCACTGTGTGTTCCCTTCTAGATGTGGGTGGCTGTAGTCCTGAACTGACTTAGGCCCAAACCCAATTCTCTTTTTGTACCTCTACCCCTTCCCCTTGGCCCTTAAAAATGAGTGTGAAGGGGAAGGGCTTTAAAATGTACCACTAAGAATTGGGACAGCACTACAGCACCTGCACACAGCATCATATGTCATCGCGATCTCTTGCTTTATATGAGATCAGACGATAGTGACTGCTGTAATTATTCCAGTTGTGTTATTTTTTGGTATTTATCTTCAGGAAATCACTGAAGGCATATAGTATGTTATCATAACAATCTAATGTGGCAATAAGATCGTAACTATACTGCGCATTTACACTGTGGCCATATTCATCTATGTAAACACACCAAAAACAACATTAACATTATAGCAGACACTGTAAAAAGCCATTCTCAGCCACTAGAATTGTCTGACAGTGTGTTCGAGTGTCATCGAGTGTCAGAATGTTGTGGGACTGCTGTACAGGAATTATGATTATGGATTATAGATTGCAAAATTTAGCGTTTTATTATTATTTTTTTTTAAAGCATGACGGTAAAACACGAACGCGGTATTAAAACGTGGTTGTTGTAAAAATTCATAATAATGACAAAAAATACAAATTTGTTTCTCCTTACTTTCGGGTGCAGCAAAAGTGTCGTTGTAGCGGGTGTTTTCTGGGAAATTTTCTTACCCCTTGGTTTCGAGTGTGGTTCTGAAAAATCTTTGTTAGAAGGGGTATATACCCATTCCCCTTAGCCCTACGCCTTCAAGCTAAAAACAATTGGGACACCCCTACACCTTCAAGGGAATGCACAAAATGAGGGGTAAGGGGAAGGGCTAAAGGGTAGAATTGGGATTGGGCCGACTTAATAGGTGTGAAGAATACTGTTCGAAAAACTGTGCATGTGGTATCCTGTTGCAAAAGGTTGTGATAAGTCTTACAGGACAATAAAAGTTTGATTAAGGTGATTACACATCTGTGCTGCACTTCAATAATGCGGCTAAAATAACACTACTCCACATGTCTTAATTTGATTTGATTACTACAATTATGACTTTAGTCAGTTTAAGGTCATCAAAAATCTGTTTACATTGTAGACTCTTGTAGACTCTCAGAGTATTGTCTTAATCGTATTAAAATCAGAGTATTGATGTTCATGTTAATGTACCGATAGTGTTGTTGACCACTAGTTTGCCATTGCTGAACACCTCATCCTGTGGTAGTGTAAAAACTCTTATATTTGTTTTGGATTTCATCTCAGCAGGACAAAGAAAAGTACAAGCAGTTCAGAGCAAGCGAGCCGAGCACCACACCCACTTTGTTAGTGCAGCCAAAGAAATGTGTTTTCACTTACTTGATAAGGAATATGCAAGTAAGGGCAATGAGCAGATTCAGCTTCCATTTCAGCAGCTGCTTGTCCTGTCTTGTATGTTTTCAAAGTTTATTTCCTGCATTTGTAATAATCCAGTATGCTTTTTGCAGTATGCTGTTTTGTGCATCTATTCTCAGTAGTTGTGAGTACTGTTTTTAAACTCCTGTTGGCCCCACTTTTTGAACATAGGCATGCTAATGACTTTAAGACATTTGTCAGATTGTAGCTGATGTGAAAAAAGTTCAAAAAAATTAATTTAAATAAAAGTTATGTGCCTTAAATTTATATTTTATTATACGTAACCCACAGTTCCTGCTGCATGCAACCCGCACTGCGATGGGATCGACCCTGCGTTTCTGTGCATGGAAGTCGGTTGCTCTAACAAGGAGGCTAAAGACAATAGCTTCTAGCATCTGTTGCTAGATCACCTTTAGAGGTCAGAGGAGTGAGGTGTACCTGCATAGCACTTCACTAGATGGCCTATGTTACACTCACTCCCCCACCGCTCCCAAAACTTGCATCCATCCTGGACGAGCACCCACATGTAACCCACCAGTCCTACTGCACCCAACCCATGCTGAGCTGGGATCAAACCGGCAATTCTTTGCATGGGAGTCAGTTGCTCTAACAAGGAGACTAAAGACCATAGCTTCTAGCATCTGTTGCTGGAGCAATTTTAAGGTCAGAGAGGTGAAATTTACCAGCATAGCACTTTGCTAGCCAACCACTGTTACATATATAAAATCTGTGTTTTACAAAACCTGTTTCAATACCTGTTTTATCTAGACAGAGAGTCAAGCAAAATATTTGAACAAATTGTTTAATTTAGTCTTTCACATGGCGAAATGAAAAACCCAAAACCTGTTGGATGACTCTGTGAATGAATCAATCAGACTTCAAATTTGAGGGTGTTGTCACATGATGAAGGAACGCCAATAATAACCCGCAGACTTGAAATATGAACTAATCATGGCTCAAACTGTGTAAATAGCTTAAGCTTTTATACTGTCAGTGTCACAAACTATTAATTCAAATTTGAAAGGTTGAGCTGAGTTAATCATGAACAAAAGACCCAGATAAACAGTGAATGATTCGTCTCTCTTTCATATATCATTGTAGTTCTGACTTGTTTGTAGTGTGGTCAGTGTTTGCGCTAGTTGTAAATGTGTTTGGGAAGCAACTTGTAACATTTTAAATATATTTTTGCAAATGAAATGCAATAAAACAAATCCCTCGCCAAATGAATCGTTCATCTCGCTGAACAAGACTCAAAGGTCTGAGTCGGTAAAATGATCCAAACTTCCCTTCATTAATGAGCTTCGCATTTTTAAGATGTCGAGTTAAACTAATTTCAACTTTAAGCACAGCACTTCTTATTAATGTCAGTTCCAAAGCTGTTCTGTTTACAGTAGCAAGTTGTCAAGACAACAGATTTGTTTGACGGCAACATGGTGGATGAGGCACTTTAAAAATATTACTCTCTCTGAGAGCAACATCTTACCTTTTTAGATGCCAAGACGTGTTTTGTGTGAATGTTCTCTTAAAATGGATGTATGCGTTTTGTTTGTTGTTGGCAAAGTAACAAATGCATGAAATTTAAAAGGCATCACACCCTTTTGGAAAGTGGGTGGGAGGTAGCATTTAAATGGACATGATTTTGTTTATTGACACACTTAACAAGCGGATAGTCAGTAAATTTTTTAAGTCACAGTATTGAAGATTCGCCATTATAGATCATTTATTCAAAACAAGAGTTATGTTTTTATCCAGAGATGCAAATTTTGTACACAACTGGAATATTGCATAAAATGTTTGCAAGTAATAACACGCATAGATTGATGTTGTGAAGGAGTATAGAATCATGGGAGTTGTTATACTTACAAACACATGGAAATAAAGCAGGCTCAGGCAAAATTTTGTGTTTGGTGGAAAAGGAAATAGGGCTGTGCAATATGGACAAAATAATCATATTGTTTTTTTTCGCGATTTTGCGAATTGCGATTTTGGCAACTTTTGCTTTTCTAAACAAGCTACATACATACATTCTAAATGTATTCAGTGCACAAGACATGCCTAACAAAACATTTCACCTGCTTGAGCTTGTGTTTAACGCCTGCCTTACATTTTTCACACATTTCAGTAATAGCAAATAGTGTGAAATGAGTGTGAGATGGCAGCTGGTATCTTTTGTCAAGTGTTTGTAATAGTCTTCGGAAGCCATCTTTACTGATGATACGCGCAGGCATCATATCTTTGCATATATGATAGGTGGTTGTGTCGGTAATTTCTTTGTGCCGTTTTGATCCTTTCTGATGAGGCATTGCGCTTGCAAATGCTTGAACAATGGATACTTGATCAGTCTGTTCGGGCTGGCTTTGATGTGTGCTTTTGTTTGTTTCGATAGACTTTGTCGACATGCTTTGCTCATGCAGTTTTTTTATGACGCTGTTTTAAGTGTTGGAACAGTGTTGTAGTATTGCTCCGTTTCATTGGAAAAATAATTTCACAAGTCTTGCAAATGACCTTGCTCTGTGACACATCCTCTCTCCTGAATCCAAAATACTCCCAAAACGACTGACGTTGAATTTCTCTTTGGCACCAAATCATTTTTATTTTGACCTGCATCAATAGTTTATGTTCTATCCTCCCACTCACCTATTCGATTCTCCCGCTCAACTACGTTGTGCGTGGAGTGAGCTGGTCAACATCTTTCTCCTGCTCAGCTTAGCTGTAATTGCCCAGTGCGCTGCGTCAGCTCTGATTGGTTAGCATATTAACATCATGCACACACGAATGTATTCTGAATAAAAATCTAAATACATTACTTTATAAAATTGCAGCCTTATGCGGTTTAGAAATTGCATGTGCTTAAAGTGCAAATTTTTTTGCAATTGCGATTAATTGCACAGCACTAAAAGGAAATGAATGAATGATTTATGAATTTGTGATTTAATCATTTTGAATTCACTGTTTTTATTTGAATTTAATGATGTAGCTGGTAGTAACAAGGTTAAATGCTAAAATGCTATTTATGAAGGTTACTTTATCTGTTAATGAATTATTTATGATAAAAATATTTTGGCTGCTGATGATACTACTACACTTATTTATGCTAATCTGAAAGCACATCATATTAAACAAGCACATTTAGTTCCACACTCATTTGGTCTGTGTCTGCATTGGGACTAATGAAGGAACACTCCACTTTATTTTGGAAATCGACTCATTTTTCAGTCTCTCAGATCTCCAGGTCTTGCGGTAGCTATTTAGCTTCATTTTAATTTAGTGTAAATCATTGAATCAGCTTAGACCATTAGAATGGCAGCAAAGTTAATTGATCATTACGGCAGAATGAGACTTCCTTGTCATATCGGCCAACAGGGCTGTCAAACCCTGCCCAGTTTAGTTCAACCCTGCTTCAACACACTTGCGTGGTTTCAAACAAGCCTAAAGTACTCAATTAGTTTGACCAGGTATGTTTATTGAGGGTTGCAACTAAACTGTGCAAAGCTACGGAACTGAGTTTGTCACCTGTGACCTAGAAAATGACAACTTTCCTTTTCTGTTGGTCTTAGTACAAGATGTAACTACAGACGAGTCAAGCTTTAAATAGGAAAATTATTAAAACACTATTATTGAATTTTTTGACCAGAAACTAGTAGTCTTATCAGATTCAATGTTTTATGCTAAGCTAAGCTAAAAGTGCTCTCGGCAGAACCAGAGATCGTCTGAATGGATTCAAAACTTCAATGATTACCTCTAAAGCCTGATTTATACTTCTGCGTCAAGTGATCGCCATGACCCACGGTGCAAGCCTCGAGCGTAGCCGTGCATTTATACTTCTGTGCGCTGTTTCTGTTTCTCTGCAATACACTTCTGAAACGCTAGATGACAGTAGGTGTTTATGTTTCTCAGTGTCGAGTTTCTTTGCTAGTGTTTTGTTTTTTCTGAACACTTCCTTAATGTACAAATGGCTCAAATTCGCTCATTTTGAGGTGAGATCCGGTGGACGTGCAACAACTTTAATCATAAGGTAAACAGAAAACAACAGTCTCCATCCGGAGCTTCTTCTTGGGACTCCACACTTGTAAACATTTGCTGCATCGGGCGCGTGGCTCTCACCCCCTGCCCACACTTCTCAGCGCTACCCAGCCGACCAATCATAGAGCTTGCGCTACGCGTACGCGTTACATTTTTTTGAGAGGTGTGCGTCAACGTCACTGACGGCCACGACATGGGGCTATGCGTTTATGCGTAGGCTTCGCCGTAGCTTGATGCAGAAGTATAATTCAGCCTCAAGGCAGTTGAATATTGTGAAAACAGTGGAGTTTTCCTTTAAGATTATGACATGCTGTATCTATCATACATCTTCATTTCTTAAAAATGGTTTCTTTTTTTGCCCGAGATGTGACCGGAAAATGGAGAATGTTAGACTTATGGCCTGTGTTAGGACTCTTGGGAGCTTGCAATAGAATGGCGCTTTTAAATGTATTCTTAATGTAATCAGCTTATCCAGATTCCCAACACAGTGAATCTTTCAGACACGCAGAAACAAACAGACTCCAGTCAGACAGAGAGCAAATAGACCTGGTGCTTCTTGCTGCTGGTTTTCTTCACTGTCCTGAAGGCAAGATTCAGCCAGGCATGTCTTCCTGCACAACAGTGGACTGTTTTCTGTTTGCTTTGCATTTTGTACTGAAGCACTCAAGCAAATGTCCACTTTTATGGCTTCCATCAAGAGGCTGTATTTTACTTTGTGTCTTTGATGTTATTATATTATATTATATTATATTATATTATATTATATTATATTATA
>CAIGQZ010032689.1:1048595-1066427 GCA_903798205.1 Danio tinwini
TTGGTAGCATAATCTGATGGGTAGTATAAAATGTCAGGACACCGGAACCTGACCTTACTCAGCGGTTACAACGAAAAAAGCATGAAACATCACTATTCAGTTTACTAACACCACTGACACTCAGTTCACTTCACTATTATGTGCCAAGCAAAAATCACTCACTCAGTCTAAACTTCCAGATGAGCCCAGTTACCTTTTCCGTCATGTTTTCTGGGTGACTTGAGATTCCGTCATGTTTTCTGGGTGACTTGAGCTTGACTGCCTCTGGCATTTTGAAAATACAGATGTTATTTAGTAGGCCACTATGCCATTATCTATTCTCGCTGCTCACTGCGCACGAAACAATAATCACCAACCAATAAACGTGATTGTAAACATAAGAAAGCTGATTGGTCAAAAGTGACTACCTTTATGTGTGTGCGCGCAGCCGTGCACACACACTCGACTCGACACAGCTTTGCTCGCTGTTTTTCACTCTGACTCATGGGAAGTTCGGATCATTTTACTGACTCTGACCTTTGAGTCCCGTTCATTGAGATGAACGAATCTTTTTTTCAGAGTCATTTCGTTCAACTTGCGAAAATAACATTAAAATGTTACGATATGCTTCCAAACACATCTACAACTAGCCCAAACGTTGATCACACTACTTCCTGAGTCATTTGTTCATCATGTAACAGCGTTTACTAGTATAGTTATAACTATACAGTTACTAGTATTCTAGTACTAGTATGTAAAAAGATGACTCGAAACCGAGGACTCGAGAAATGAACAGATCAAAGGTGCGTTCGACTTCATGCAGCACTGCGCAGATCGATCGAAATCTGTCTTAAAGCGGTGCATGCCGGTTAGAAATTTTGGCCGGATTGATGCTACGCCGTCATGTGACTGTCACATGTGGCATCAAAATACCGCAACATCGCTCCGAGATCAGACGACTGACTCAGCTCGTGCAGCATCTGAAGAGGGCCTGCTGGAGCGAAGATGACGACACCAATATTACACTATTGGCCAAGTTCACCGCATGACGACAACCACGTGTGTTTCCCGTTTATTATTGGACAAATTCCATCTTACAAATTTCAAAACAAACAATTAACTTTTCATACCATCTCTATCTTGTACACATGATGCTTATTAAAGACTACAAATATTTTACTGCAGTATCATCTTTTGTTTAATAATTTGTTCATAAAGACCAGATTGTTTGCATAGGTTTATTCTGCTTTTTTTATACAGACTATTGTACATAACTATTTAAATGATATATTTTAGTAAATCTAAATATTAACTTAAATAACTAATACAGACTTGTAATACAATAATTATCATAATTGATCCTGGCGATTTCTTAGCAAATTAAGTTATATAAAATATGTAATATAAAAATATATGATTCTAAAATATTTTATTTCCTGTCAAGCTATTTATGCAGAAATGTACATTGATGTACCTGCTCTTTCTGGGAAATGTCTACTTGAGTGTAGCTCATTTATTTTGGTCATTTTGTTCAATCTTTTTGGATTAAAGTGCTTTTTTAAAAATGCTTTCATTATCCAAAATAATCCTATTCGTGGGTATTTATTTCTTTTTTATGTGCCCTCTGGTTTCCCCCTTATTTCTCATGCGTTTGTTATGTAGGCTACTTAAATTTAATTCATAATGCCCTTATTGTTTAAAAATGAACTATAGTTTGTAGAGACTGTATTTTGTTTTATTTGTACTGTAAATCTTTTGTTGTTATTTCAAAAAATAAATGATCACGCCATGTAATCGATCATCATGACTGCAGCAACTTTGAGCCCCCGAAGTGTCCGGCTTGACGGCTCTGTTTTCAACTCCACCCCAGCCTGCGCTCGGCTAATCTCGTTTATCAACGGCTGCAGCTGTGCTTCATGTCAAACGCACCTCAAATCTTTTTCCGGCTCTAAATGCATTTGATTGGCTTCTGCCTCTCATGTGAAGAATGAACGATTCAAACCCGATAGAGAACTCGAAAAAATGAACTAATCTTCTCCTTCACTGGAACAAATGTGCGCATGCGCGAATAAACGAATCACTCCCTGAGATGACTCATCGTTCTCGAGTGAAGATTTGTTCAAAATGAACAACTCGTTCAAGACCGGTTCGTGTACCCACGTGACAAACTGAGGCATTGGATGTCACACACACACACACACACACACACACACACACACACACACACACAGGTATTCACCACGCACAGGTTAATGCCGGATCAATTAAAATAAATACCGGAACGCAATACACGAATATCTGACATTTCTCGGAACAAGATTCAAATTAAGGCTCAGATTAAGCACTGCCGCGAACAGTTTATTTGCTGTACTTAGCAGCATACACGACTTATTCGCCGTTTGTGAAAGGTTTCCTTTGCCTTGCGAGCTCTAATAATCTCGCAGCACTCAAATTCCCACATGCCCCTGTCCAAACCCCCGTCCTGCCGCTGCTGTTTTTGTCTGGTTTGCAGTGTATGCTGGAGCTCCTCACACGCCTTCTTTCAGCTTTCACTCGGCTGGTTCTTGGCCTCAAAAGCAGCATGGTGGATTTTAGGGAGACAGCTGGAGAGTCACCTATTTTTGGTCAAAGAGCCACAGGTGGCTCGCGAGCCATAGGTTCCCGACTACTGCTTTGCAGTATCTGTATCTGTACTTCCACTGTATCTGTTCAGCTGAGGGAACAGTTTCAACCCTGTAACGTCAGACACAGCGATATTCCAAGATGGTGGCACCCTTGCACTAAAAGCTATAGTAAAACATGCCTTTTTCTTCAAAATGGTTTCATGAATCGGGTTTGTTTAATATATTTTCATTAAAGTGGAAATCAGTTTACAGATGAATGTAAACTTCACTGACTGCTTCACTTCCACTTTAAGCATTGCTGATTTGCCCTTGTGTTCACGTGCTCAACAGAAATGACTGTGATTGGCTGTGAAGGTCATCCGTTCACTGCACTTCACCACTGTTTATCGAGTGCAAACGCAGATACAGGGACACTGGAGCGGTTTAAAGCCGCGTTGATCACTGGTCTGTCTATGAGTTTACATACGAGTGATCTGCTGATGGATTGACTGATATTTGCAGCTTTAAAATGCTCCAGTGGCGTGTATCTGTGTTTGCACTTGGTGAACAGTGGTTTGGTTTAGTAAACTGATGACCTTCTCTCCCAATCACTGTCATTTCTGTTGAGCATGTGAACACAATGGCAAATCAGCGAAGTTGAGTGCCTACTTAAACATCGAATTTTAGCAGGACATGGGCGTATATCAAATTTCAGTGCTGATTAGAAATTAAAGTGACAACTGTTTTAGTCAAATTTTTGAACTTCCAAAGGTTGGGGGCATTAACCAGTCGGTACATTTAGCATCTGCTTTACAACACCCTAACAGCCTTCTTCATTACCCCAACAATAACTCTAGCAGCAAAGATCTCCTCTGAAGATTTCTGGCCCTCTTTTTCCTCACAGAAGAGCATCCACCCGAGGTCAAGCCTGATCCGTCTCCTTCTGTGGTGAAGAAGGAAGAGCCTGTGATCACAGAGGTGAAGGCACAGGATGGAGTCGCTCCTGTTTCCACTGCGGCTCCACCAACTGCCTCTAGCAGCAGTGGTCGTCGGAAGAAGAAGCAAAAGGTGGAAGCCGCTGTCACAGGTAGGAATAAACCATCATCAGACAAATTAATAAGGTCAGATTCTTAGTTCAGTCAACACTGTGAACATAAAACTCCAAATATACCCTAGGCAAAAAGTATTATGTCAATACCTGAGCAGCTATGTGCTGAGCTTTAATATAGCAGCTATGTGCTCAGCTCTATTAACTGAGCTCACCTATATTATTGAGCTTTTCTATACTGTCTACATTTAGATGGATGTGTAAATATGCCAGACCCTTCAGGATATGGCCATTTTTATCATCACTGAATTCAGTAAAAAAAAGTCTCTCAGTTTCTGGTCTGGGAGGGCATGTGATCCGTGTATTTGCATATGAAATGTGTATGTTCCATACAAGCTGAAGCTGATCGGTCAGTGTTTGTCACATGACTCGCAGTGCGCTTCCAGTGTTCATTTACCTGGGTGCGTCTGGAAGCCGCGCACCTCCATTGGAAATAACAAATATGCACGAACTCTAGAAAAGATGCATATGCAAACGGACCCTAAAAGGCCACTGTCATTTGCGGTCTCCATCAGTTGATCTTCTTGCACAGCCATGGTGAATTCACCAGATTTTTTAAAAAATGGGTTGTGAATCTAATCCTTAGCAGTTCGTGGGTCCGTCACTGGGCCTTTTTCCCTTAGCAAAGAAATTTTCCAGGGATGTCTGTTTCTTACTCTGTATGTTGCTTGAGAGTTATATTTGGGCACTCAAGTGATCGAAATGTGAGAATGCGGTCATTTTTCAAAATAAAAGTTTTTTCAAAATAAAAGATTGTTTAAACTCAGATAATAAATAAAAAGAAAATAATTAATAATTTTCTCGGCCCACTTGTTGAGGACCACTGTGTTAGACGATGAGTATGTAGCATAATTTAGTGAACTAAAGCCAGTATTGCAAAAATCTAAAAGGAACCAGTCAACTAAAGATGGAATTATCAGTTGCTCCATCTTGATGTGGTTCCAAACAAATATGACTTTTTTCTAGATCACTAGAACGTGTGTCTACATTTAATAGTTGAGTATTAAATAAGGTCTTTAGCATTGGATAACAGATGGATTCATTTGTCAAAAGTCTGGTGAGTAAACAAAAATATTACTAGCCAATGGCGATTCTGCTAGCAGTTTCTCAGTAGAGTGTTAGTCAGGCTCAAAAAAGTAGCATAAAAGTGCCTTTATGTTTTTGTGTTTCATTCATGCATGTCTAAAGTAGTTGGCAGTTCAATCCACTGTGTAAACCCCTGATAAATCAGGGACTATCCTGAAGGAAAATGAATGAATGAAGGAAGGAATGAATGTGTCTTAAGTTAAGATATGTTTCAAAGACTCATTTTTTTGGGGGGAATTTTTCTTGTTTTTTAGAAACATGAAAGTATTTTGTACAGAGGTAAATCTTCTTACTCCATTTTCTTTTGTGTTGCACGGAAGAATTAAAGTCATGTTGGTTTAGCATAACATAATGATGCCATGATTCTATTCTTAAGTAATTCTTGTGGTCTTGTTTGCTGCAGTGGATGAGGCTCATGTTCAGTCCTCCGCTTCTGTCACTCAGACGAGCTCCACCGCCCCAACAAACCACCAGAACAACCAAAACAATGACACTCCACCTCCTGCGCCAGCCCCTGCCAAACATGGCAAGAAACAGAAGAGTGAAACCAATAAAGGTACATACCAGTATACACTAGCACTTGCATATTACTCATTCCATTCATTTGAATATGTTCAGCATTTCTTCAAATATTTTTCGTACTATTGAACTTACCTTAATACATAATAGGATATATGCAATCCTACCTTAGATTTGACCCAAAGAGGTGATTTTATAACCTATGATGTTCATGAAATCCTGCCAATAAAAGGTCTTAAAAATGTGATTATTTCTGGATTATTTTGTCCACAGAGAATGCTGAGGTGAAACTTAAGGAGCTTCTGGCCAGTCTTGGTGGACTCGTGTTGTCAGATTCTGATGTGGTCAGTCTCGTTTCACTGCTTCGAGACAAGAGTCCCAATGCTCTGGACAACTGGTATAAGGTAATGAGATAGCATTCACTTTTATTTTTTTGTTATACTTTTTTTTTTTAAGTAAAAGTGAAAGTTTAAGTTGGTGATTTTCCACTGCTTTTGTTTATTAGTCTACAGCTAAATTTGAGCCCACCGCCCAGCAGCTGGCAGAGAAAGATCGTCTTCTGAACACATTACAGGAGGAGGCATCCATCGCCAAGGGCAAAGTCAAACAGTTAAGCCAGGTTAGTAATTTACCTCTGTATAAGTTTCCTGATGTGAATTTAGATGTGCGGCACTTTCCTTGAAAAGGGTACAAATTGGTATCCAACTTTAAAGGTGTTCTTTACCCCCCCAAAAAAGAAAATTTGCTGTTAATTTATTCAAGCTCAGGCTATCCAAGATATAGGTGAGCATTTTTTAAGTTGAGCATTTTAGAAGATATGAAGCTAATTATGTGGTCTTCAGTGATTTATGCAACTCAAGTCAGTGTCAAAATCGATCTGTGCAAGAAACATTTTGTACAATGAGAAATTTACAACATTGTACTCTTGGAGGAATCATTTTTCCATTGATTTATTGGTTGTTACATTTAGGGTTAATTGTTTTTTTGTTACTAGAAAATAACAAAATAACACAAAGTAAGGTTGTGAAGACCTTGATTAGGTAACTTACCAAAATGTCAAACTAAATTTGACTTCAAATAAACCTGCTCATATCAAATTTAATTGCGTAATTATGAGAAAATGCTGTGAATGAGCAATTACGACAATGATAATGGACTAATATAAGTACTATTTTCTATAACACTGACGTCTTAAAATGCTAATTTAAAGCTCCTTTTTTGCAAAGTGCCAGATAAACGCTGTAGTTGTGACAAAAAATCGATACCATACAAATTGAGCTGTGTGAGTTTTATTTGATAGTAATTTACTGGATGGGATTTTAGGAACTGCAAGCTGAGAAGCAGAAGACTGGCCGCGTGGAGTCTGTGCTGCATGAGCATCGTGTTGCCAGAGATAAAGACATCATACAGGCTAAAGCTCAGAGCTACCAGGAGATGCAGATTAAGGTAATCAGTCTCATTGACCAATAAACTGTCAAGCAGATGGCAGACTATGGCTTGTTTTCCACTGAGCAGCAGGGTACTCTATAGTACTGTGCCAATCAAGGATGCACCGAATTTTTGGCCATCGAAAATTATCAGGCAAAAGGTTTTCAGAGAACAGTGTAAGATGAAAAGTTTTACGTGAAACGTAAGGGCGGGACAACGGCCTTTCTGTGTTGCAGTGACAGAAAAAACAACTTAAAAACAAATGTTTTATTAGAATAATGCTTTTCGGATATTTCACTTTAGAAATGTCTATGTTATTAGTAAGAATAAATAAACCGCAGACATACTTCCTGCCATTTCGATGATCTACACACACGTTTCGATCTTTTCTCTCCGACAGCGAGTTTACTCGCCTCTGACCTGTCACTTCTGAATACAGTCTCAATGTCAGCACGGGAATGCAGGTATTGCGCAATTAGGCTACTTATTTCTGCAAATGTCGCGAGTGCTTCATTTTAACATGAGAACGCAGTAATGTACGCAAAAACAGATATGCAAGCTCTTAAATAGGCATATTTAAAATGAACTGCAAGTCCTCTCATCATCGTGTGTGTGTGTGTTCACACTGTATACAATCACGCTTTATCTTTGCTTCTTGACTAAATGTAGTCAAAAACTGTTAAGTGTTTAGAATTAGATCGATGCATGACCAACGACAATGCTAACGGACTTCTTATTTGGCTGTGTCCTGAAGTGAAACTTAGCTTATACTGAGTTCAGACTGCATGATTTTCAAAGTAGTCGTGTCACAGATGTTTTCACACTGCATGACTATCTGGGTTAGCGTTCTGTCTGTGCTGTGTTTACACTGTACGATGGATCTGTGACAGGAGAGTTCACACTGCATGACTTTAAAATAGGAAGAATCACAACAACTTTGTCCAAACTATGTCTCATAACCACACAACAACGATCCAGGTCACGAAGTATTCATTCATTAATTTTCTTTTCGGCTTAGTCCCTTTATTAATCTGATGTCGCCACAGCGGAATGAACCGCCAACTTATCCAGCATGTGTTTTACGCAGCGGATGCCCTTCCAGCCGCAACTTATCTCTGGGAAAGTCACTAAGTATATCTTTTGTTATTACTAAATAATAGAAGAAGAAGGCTTTAGCTTTAGTAAATGTACTTGTGTTGCTTACCTGGCTTTTGAAGAGAATTAGCATTTTCTCCTCAACTTTTTTTACTTTTCGACCTGATTGTGATATTGGTCAGAAGACACATCAAATAGACACGGTGCTCCTGCCAAATTTCCACTAGTTTTTCCTTCATTTCTTGGGTCCAAATAAACTGAAAATTAGCTCTTTAAACTTTTCCCCCAACCTCCCGCTGGCCTGCAGGTACCCATACTAGTGAATGCTGCTCTCTCATTGGCTGTAGGTGATCGCGGATGTTATTTTCAATCAAAAAACATTTTAACACGGCATGATTTCAATCGCGTCGTTGAATTGATTTTTTCATATCGTGTCCTTGATAGTTCATACTGTGTGATTGTCACTAACGTGAATGAGCACCGATTTGCCTGTGATTTCAGGCATTTGTCTGCGATTTCTTAAAACCTGTCAGCGAGTCAAAATCAGGGCTAAAATCATGCAGCCTGAACTCGGCATTAGCCTACCAGAACCTTTAGCAAAGGTGGAACTTTTTTTTTTTTTATGGCAAAATAATTATGCTAGAAATGTTTCTGGATGAGGTATTTATGAGATGTATACATAATAGCTGTATCCTGATCTGTCTTAACCATCATTAAATTGTGCAGGCATTACAGGTCAAAGCAATCTGTTGTTGCATTAATCAAAATAAATAATAAGGCTCTTAAAGCACTGCTTTGAAAATATGTAGTGTTGTCGTATCTTAAATACCTTAAGGGAAACTATTTGTTTTATTATCTTTTTTGTAAAATTGTTTCAGTTTAAGATCAATATAGAAAAATAGTGTAAAACATGTAAATAAACGGTTACATTTAAATATTTTCATCATATACTTTAATTAAACCTTTCAAAGCTTGAAAATATTGTTTAAAAATTGACAAAAAGTGTCTTCATGGCCTTATAGAGTATGTGGTAGTTTTGCCAGTGCTATTGAAAAATATTAATTGTCATGAAAGGAAAATCATACTTACTTTAATACAAATGCCTATATATGTAGTCTTGTGATTAAAGCAATAAACCATTCAAACAAGTTTACACTTAAAAAAGGGCCGTAATGAGATCAAGAGTTTTTTTCAAAAGTAACTAACCAGTACTGCGAATAGTTTTTTAACAGAGTACTTTGGACTCTGACCTAATATCAGTATTATTAACAGTGTAATTGTATTTTTACTCAAGTACAAATTTCTTTTGAAAGAGCATTAGAAGGCAGTGTGCATGTAGTATTGTTGTATTTAAGAACAGTCAATGACAGCTTTTTCTCTGCAGTTTCAGCAGATAAGAGAACAGCTGGATGGTCAGATCGCTCGACTGCAGCAGGAAAATGGTATTCTGAGAGATGCAGTGGAAAGATGCTCCACCACCAACCAGATGGAGACTAAGTGAGTCCCGTCAGGTCCATTTTGTTCCAGTTGTAGTGTTAGTCAAGTAATTTTTTTTTAAATGAAAACCACCTTTGATTATATTCCCCAGCTCTATCTGTCTGCCTGTCCCTCCATCCATCCCAATTCATCCATCCATCAATCCCTCCCAATCCAATCCATCCATCTCTCTCAATCCAATTCCTCCCAATCCAATTCCTCCCTCCCTCCCAAACCAATCCATCCATGCCCTCCCAATTCATCCGTCCATCCCCTTCCAATCCATCTGTCCATGCCCTCCCAATTGATCTATTTATGCCCTCCCAATCTATCCGTCATGCCCTCCCAATTTATCTGTTCATTCCCTTTCAACCCATCTGTCCATGCCCTCCCAATCCATCCATCCATGCCCTCCCAATTCATCCATGCCCTCCCAATCCAATCCATCGCTCCCATTCAAATATATCCAATCCTTCATCCCAATCCAGTCCCTCCCTCTCAATCCATCCATCGGTCCATCCCCTCCCAATCCATCCATCCATCCATCCCCTCGCAGTCCAATCCTTCCCAATCTAATTCATCCCTCCCAATCAATTCCTTCCAATACAATCCATCCCAATCAATTCATCCCTACCTCCCAATCCAAAAATATTTTGAACAATCCAATTCATCCATCTCTCCCAATCCAATTCTTCACTCCCTCCCAAGCCAATCCATCCATCCATCCCAATCCATCCCTCCCTCCCTTTCTTCCTCCCTCCCATTCCAATTCACCCATCCACTCCCTCCCCATCCATCCATCCATCCCCTCCCAATCCATTCGTCCATCTGCTCCCAATCCATTCGTCCATTCTTTCCCAATCCATTCGTCCATTCTTTCCCAAGATATACGTCCATACCTTCCCAATACATCCGTCCATCCCCTCCCAATTCATCCATCCATCCCCTTCCAATCCATTCGTCCATGCCCTCCCAGTTTATCTGTTTATGCCCTCCCAATCTATCCGTCATGCCCTCCCAATTCATCCGTCCATTCCCTTCCAATCTATCCGTTCATGCCCTCCCAATCCATCCATCCATGCCCTCTCAATCCATCCGTCCATGCCCTCTTAATCCATCCGTCCTTACCCGCCCAA
This sequence comes from Danio tinwini, assembly GCA_903798205.1. NCBI lineage: Eukaryota > Metazoa > Chordata > Actinopteri > Cypriniformes > Danionidae > Danio > Danio tinwini. The sequence continues at coordinate 1,059,026 of CAIGQZ010032689.1, forward strand.
TTCATCCATCCGTGCCCTCCCAATCCATCCGTCCGTGCCCTCCCAATCCATCCGTCCTTGCCCTGCCAATTCATCCATCCATGCCCTCCAAATCCAATTCATCGCTCACATTCCAATATATCCAATCCTTCATCCCAATTCACTCCCTCCCATTCCATCCATCTATCCATTCGTCCATCCCCTCCCAATCCATCCATCCATCCCCTCCCCAATCCAATCCTTCCCAATCCAATTCATCCCTCCCAATTAATTCCTTCCAAATCAATCGATCCCAATCCATTCATCCCTACCTCGCAATCCAAAAATATTTTGAAAATTTTTATTTACACGATTTGCTATTTTTTCCACATCTTTATCAACTTCCACAAATGAGAAGCTGCTGCTTATATAATATGGTTTAAAAATTAAATCATATCTATTTCTTTACCTCCAAAACAGACATAAAATGCAAAATTAATGAACTGATTTAACATGTATTATGAGAATTAAGAATAGACCAACACGATCAGGGACATTGTTGAAAATAAACTTTACACAAGTTACATTGTGTTAAGGAATATTAAGAAAAATAAATGATATTTTCTCATTATGTGGTCACTTTACAATGTACATATGTTGATTTTAGTCATTTGTTGTGTGCTTTCAGGCAGTCATCTGAGCTGAATAAACTGCGTTCAGAATACAATGGCCTGATGAAAGAGCTGGCGGAGACCAAAAACAAGCTTCAGCAGGAAGAGTTGCAGCGAAAAGGTCTAGAAGGGAACTACAAGCAGAATGTGTCCCAGCTGGAGGTGCACATCACATCGCACCCATAAAACCAATGCACAATACACACTTTTGATCTGACTCCTGCTGTCAGTACACCACATAAGGCATTTACAACATAAATTAGCCATGTTTTATAATATAGGTGCACTCTATATTAAACTACATCAAATAATCATAAGCTGTGCCAAGAATTCAGATGGGTTTGCCAATTGATTTTGTATTTTCATTCATAAGCATTCTTTTTTATTTCCTCTATGCCACAACTTGCTGGAAATATTAGGTTCTTGCAGCATAAGGGGCTCTTTAAAACAGCTGAACTCATCTGTTTTAGTTTTCACTACTGTTATTTATTCCAACACTAAAAAGGTCTGTCTTTTGCCACAGGATGCCAAACGTCGTTGGGAAGATCTGCAGAACTATTTGCACAGTGTGAATGCAGAGAGAGAGAAGATTCAAGCAGGTAAACAAGGTAGAAATACAGGCACACTGTTTTTAGACCTCGAAGATCAGGTTTTCTGAACAGGGTAAAATTAGCAGATGAATGTAATCCCAATAAAGTGCAGATGAGTGTGGAAAGTTCTGTTGATGATCTACTGACATTGAACCAATCAAATAACAGACCCAGCCAGATAATTTACATAAAAACCAATGCAAATTGCTTGGAGCAGTGCAAATTGCAGTTTTGAATAAAGCCAAATATTAATCTGTGGCACTCCAAATAATAACCTTTATGTAATAAAATAATAAAACACACAACATATTGAAGCATCGTTGATGTTTTCTATAAAACCAAACCGTAAATTGAGGTTGTAGTATGATGGCAACAATTGCTTATTTCTTTATAATTTAATGCAAGTACATAATGTAATTCAGCAAACTATATAGCACGGTTCTAGTTGTTTATGAATATTTTAATCTTACAATCGTAAATATTGACTTTAAAGGTGCCTTACAAAGAATGTATGTATTTTAGGTCATGTTCCACTCATCCGGACCTGACGAGCAGCTGCATCATCAAGAAATCAGCAGTCAAAACACAGACCAATACTAGAATGTTGCTCTGGGATCATTAATATCCATGCCCCAGGCTGCAGTTGATACGCACAACATAGTTTTTTTTTTAGTTTATCTAAGTTTATATTAAATTTACTATGAATGTGGGACTTTTATTTTGAAAACAGGAGACACAGATTATTGTTTATGCATTGCTATGCAACAACTTCATGAGCCATCTGTTTATTAGCTCATCAAAACACAAAAAACATAGACAAACAAAAACAACAGTGCGTTGTTTCGCCTAGTTTTTCTTCTGAGGCGCACATGATTTTATTTTTTTTATTATGTATTTTGATCTTGATGGATTAAACGAAACGATGCTTTATTCCCAAATGTTTTATGCTATTATTCCAGTATTGCGCATAAATCTAGTTTGCATCTTTGGATGTAACCAGCGCTATTGACAGGAGCCACTGAGCAAGAGTGCCCTCAGAAGTGTAGCACCACCGCTTAACCTGTTTCTTTACTGTCTATTCCAGAGCTGCAGAATCAGGTAATGGTAGCGGAGAGCGAGATAGCCAGTAAGAACAAGGAGATCCAGAGTCTCCACAGCAGCCTGAAGGACACGCTGATGTTCAAGGATCAGGAGCAGCAGAAAGTGTTGCAGCTGGAACAGCAGGTTCGACAGCTGTTAGAGGCCTCGCAGCGCTCCATGCAGCCCGATGACCAGTTGCAGGAGAAAGTCCAGGTGCCTCTTTTAGACACTATACTCTACAGAAGCCAATTTGCTAGTAATATCACTGCTGATCACCACATTATGTCGCCCTTTACAGGATCTTCTAAATGAAAACAAAACGCTGAAGGTTCAGATTGATAATCTTCAAACTCAACTCACCACTCAGGTATGTGTGTGGACTGGTAGATGCAGGTGAATCTGCCTCTGCTTGTTGATGGACATTAATTGGAGTTTTTTTTGCTCTTTCCTTTAGGCTACGACAGTATCACATTTCGAGGAGCTTCAAAAACTGTAAGTCATCAACACAAAGCGTTCTTGTTTCATCATTTTTCTGTGTGAAACAGTAAGGCCTGTTTCAGACTGCATATATAGTTGCCGGTTAGGCAACAATGTTCAAACTGACCACGCGTAACAGAGGAATTGCTGCAGGAAATATTGAAAATTGTTGATTAGTGTTAAAACTTCTGTTGAAATTAAGGGTTATCACTGTACCAAAAATGTCTGTATTCTTTAGCAACAACAGTGAAAATACACAATTCTTGGTACCAATTTCTGTAGCAAAGAAAAACATACTAATTAACCAACACAATTTTTTATTACATTAAGTAAAACTGCTGCCCTTACCCCCTTACCCCTTGTTTTGTGCATTCATGTGAAGGGCTAGGGGTGTCCCAGTTCTCTTTAGCTTTAAGATGAAGGGCTAAGGAGAAGGGCTAGATAGCCTTTGATACTGAGATTTTTCCAGGATCATATAAAAAACCACGGGATACGAAAATCTCCCTGAATACAATTGCAACATGACTGCACACAAGTTATTATTATTGTTTTAGCATTATTAAGAATTTTTACAACAAACAATCATTTTACATTACATTCATAACGACGTTAGTGTTTTACGATCATGCTTTTTAAAAATAAAACTATAAAAAACGCTAAATTTGTAATCTATAGTCCATAATAATAACTCCTGTATTGTAGTCCCAAAACATACTTTTACATCTGTCACTCGAATCCCCTGTCAGAAAAGTCAAGTGGCTGGGAATGACCTTTTTACAGTGTCTGGTATAACAGTAATGTTGTTTTCCTGTGTTTACATAGATAAATATGGCCAATGAGCTTATTCCCACATTGTATCGTTACAATAACATGATATTGTTGCCTTTAGTGATTTCCTGAAGATAAATACAAAAAATAATGGTAAGCCAGGCAACTAGAATAACTACAGCAGCTGCCATCGTCGATTTCATATGAAGTAAGCGCTTGCAACAACATGATGACATGTGCAGGGTTTACAGTGCTGTCCTATTTCTTAAGGGTAAATTTGAAGCCCTTCCTTTCACACTCTGTTTCAAGGGCGAAGGAGTAGGGGTACAAAAATAGAACTGGGATTGGGTCTTACTGATTAATGTATCATATCTAAATTAACATTAAAGTTATTTAAGTTAAATAAAATATGAACAAAGTTCATATTGACTTGCAGTGCATTAACTAATATTAAAAAAGCACAACTTTGGATTTTAATAACCCATTAGTTAATATTGAGCAATTATTAATAAATGCTTAATAAAAGATTATTCATACTTAATGTTAGGAAATATATTAAGTAATGGACCATTATTCCAAAGTGTTACCAAAACGTTGTAATATTATGTTATTTAGTGTATTAATTTAATATTATGTTAAATAAATAAGGGAAATAAATGAATTAGGAATTTGATATTTGGTTTAAAGAGGGAGTTTAGTTTCTCACAGCTGAAACTACTATTGTTGATGCAGTTGCATGACAGACAACCAAACAGCAATAAAAAATTCATATTACTTAAACAATTTGTAGCTACATTTAGTGATTTCCAATTGTGATTTTTATGTAAAAACATTCTTGCAAAAATTGTATTAAGATGCTCGTTTTTCAAATAAACCAGTCAAAGTTTTTATTTAGAAAAAGTTTAAATGGACATTTTTTAAATGGGTTCTCTAGGAAAAAATATTAGCATTACTTTAATTCTAGGTTAAAATTTTTGTAATAGTTTCGTTTACTATTTTTATTTATTTATTTATTTTATATGTATATGGGAAGAAAGATAGATTGGATGAAGTCTGTGAAATGATACTGTTTAAATGATGAAATGTAGCTAGCATGGCATTACATGCATAAAATAAATATATATAATTTAGATGAATACATTTCAGTTTGGATCTAAGTGTAAAGTAGTAGCAATAACATGTTGTAATAACACTCAGTGACCTAGCAACATTCATTACATCATTTATTGCCTGTCTGTTATTGCCTGAAATAAAAATGAAGCCGATCATTGTTTACTCACCCTGTCATTATTTTTACTGCCTTAAGCGTCTCTACCTTTTTCTTAACTCAGAAGGATGTTTGCAAGAGTTAATGAATAAAGTCCTGTTTAATCTTGTCCATGCAGTGTCACAGAATAGGGAGTAATATTAGGCTTTTCAAAATGGTGCAAATCAAATGGTCCCATGTGGTCTTTTGATTATATTTGATAGATTTTGGAAGAAAATAAATGCAAGTTATTATTTAATAAAAATCCTGATATTGACTGTTTGCTTTTGTGCTCGGTTTACACATTAATGAGAATAAATTAGAGCCATGCAGCATGCAAAACACACAATCAAACCATTTTTATAAATCAGGATGAATAAAAGCAGTAAACTCAATTCCCAGTAAAGTATTTGTATTGTTTTTTCATTGTTGAATATTTCTTGACTGGAAATCTACTAATGAACATGCATTGTGCACTAAGACAAATAATCATTTTATGTTAAATAATACATTGCATTTCAGTTTGTAGTTCAGTTGCATCTGCATAACACTTGGGATTGTATTGCAGGTGTCACATGCAGGGACCATGCTTTGAAACTTTACTTTTTTTTATTTATTTTGAAAGCGTTATAAAGGTCGCTATGTAGACAAGTGTGAACAGGACTTCTTTTTTTTATTTCTCCTTTTGTGGTGTGAAAAAGAAAGCAACACATAAGGCATTACAACAACACTAGGATGAGAAAATGGAAAATGGTGCCTCAGCTCTTATTTTTGAGTGAACAGTCTCATTAAAACACTCAATAGTATATTATATATCCTTTAAATATTTACTTTACTAACCTATAAATCTGGCAACAGCATGTGCGTGCACGCTAGTGTAGAAGCGACACGTTACCTTAATGTTGTTGATCAGATCCTGTGCTAATTGGCTTTCAGTTGCCAGAAGCTGCTTTCAAAGCTACTCAAAATTTGAAAGACATTTATTTCACTTGTTAATTTGAGGAAATATATGTATACTAATATTTATTTAACTCCACATTGACCTGCCCATAAATGATACATTTTAGGTTTTTTTGTTTGTTTTTGTTTATGAATGTCTTTTGATCATGAATGTCATTAGATCACAAATGCAGTAAAATGGTTATATGGTGAAATATTATTGTTTCTTAAAGCTTTTTTTCTAGGTGAATTACATTTACCATTTATTTCATTTTTATTTCACAGTAGTCATTACTCCATTCTTTAGTTTCACATGATCCTTTAGAAATCATACTAATTTAATGATTATTATTAAGCCTACAAACTGACTTTTGATTAAAAGAAATTTAAAAATGACTGCTTGGTGTGTCTTAATAAACCTTTTATAGTATATTAAATGTATAGTTCACCCAAAAATGAAAACTGCCGTCATTTTATTTCTCTTCACTTGTTTCAGATCTGTTTGACTCCCTTTCTTTTGTTTAACACAAACAAATATGTTTAAAAAGCAAGCTAGAAATGTAATCATTGACATTCATTGTATTTTCATAATATGGAAGTCAGTGGTTACCTGTTAATAACATTTTTCTAAAAATTTTTCTTTTGCTTTTAACAAAAAAAAAGAAACCCCTAAAGATATGGAACCATTTGAGTGAGAGTAAACTGTAAAGTGAATTGACCCTTTAACATGCATTGGATTTCTCACTTTATCAGAGTTCACTTTATGGAATAGAAGTCCACTTTATCCAGCCTCATCATTTTATACAATTGAAGTCAGAATTATTACTAATTTTTTTTTGGCTTGGTAATATTTGACTAGATATTTTACAAGATACTATTATTCAGCTTAAAGGGACATTTAAAGGCCCAACTAGGTTAATTAGGTTAACAAGGCAAGTCAGGGTAATAGGCAGGTTGTTGTAAAATGATGGTTTGTTCTGTAGACTATCGAAATAAAATATTGCTTAAGGGGGCTAATAATATTGACCTTTAAATGTTTAAAAAAAAATTAACTGATTTTATTTTAGCTGAAATAAAACAAATAAAACTTTCTCCAGAAGAAAAATATATATAGGAATTACTGTGAAAAATTCCTTGCTCTGTTAAACATCATTTGGGAAATGTTTGAAAAAAATTCACAGCAGGGCTAATGATATTGACTTCAACTCCACCTTATCTTTTATGTGTCTCTCTTTAGTCTGGCTGAGAAAGAGCTGCAGAGAAAGAGTCTAGAAGATTCCCTCAATGCCGAGAGGAGCAGCGGCGCCAGCAGGGAGACCAACATGCAGGCAAGTCTCCAGCATCGCTCTAGATCACTTCTCTCACACTGAAGCTTGACTTTATAATGAACTCGTGGCTCTTTCTGCCCTCTGCAGGCCATGCACAATGAGAACCACACACTGAAGGCTGAGCTCCAGAATCTGCAGGCACAGATTTCTGATAAGGTACCGTTTCAGCTGCTTTCCTATAGTTATTCATGAGAACATTAAATATTAATAAATAAATATTTAATAATTAATTAATAAAGATTAAATAAATATTAACTCACGCCAGGGTTTGTGTTTTCTTTTATCACACAGGTTGTATCTGTGGATCAACTTCAGCAGAGGTGAGTGCTATATGTATGTATGTAT